>APFE030984340.1:0-49702 GCA_000404065.3 Pinus taeda
ATGTTACAATACATATTTATACATGCCAAATCATCCAATACCATGGACCAAAAACCATCGCGTCCAAAACCATGGACCGAAAACCATAGGTAGGTTCGCCCAACCTAATATAGGGTCCAAAAAAACATTTCCTGGGGCACTGCCCCAAACCCCGTAGAGGGGGGCTACTGCCCCCCTCAACCCCCCAGATAGGGGGGGCTGCCACCCCCCTTGTGACCCCCCCCGCTGTGCAATCAGTGCAATGAAGGGGGGGCTCCGCCGCCCCTCTAACCCCCCGGTTCACTACGTGGCTTAGTTGTGGACATAATATAACACAACCCAACAAGATATGTGTATCCATGCATAGAAAGTACTCATTCCTCCAACCATGTATAAAGATGACATGAAATGGAACAACAATGTATGAGATTTTGTATGATGATTATTATAGCCATGCATTTGTTATTGAATCATCATTATGTATTGGTTGAGAGTCCAGTATTTAGTATGATGAGTCATCTTGATGATAGGATTGTTTTGGAGTGGTATGATGAGTCTATTTTGTAGTGACATGTATGGGCTAATGTTGATGTAACAATCATGACGTATCATGTATTTGAGTCATTCATCCATAGAGGATGATCATAGTTGTTTTTGGAAAATTTAGTGTTTCTTCAAACGCCTTACCCTCTAGACCTAGTAGCTAGTCTAGAAACAACAGACAAAGGAATTCATTGCTTTTCCTATAATTAACAAATAAGAGAAGGAAGAAAAGGAACCAACCTGTAATTTTTGCTTGATCCCTCTCTCCATTGACCAATTTCATCGCTCCTTTCTATACTTAACTCACTTGGAAAGTACCTGCACACAAGTCGAGACAGAAACCCATCAAAGCATACAATAACGATCTGTTAACTAAACATATCATAGAATCCAGAATACGATATACATCATATAAACACATGAATGAAAAAAGCTTAGAATTCTTTATTAATAGAAGGAAAGATTACAACCCATGAAAATTCATGCTCGATTCAGTGTCATCCTTCCAGCTTCAAACCCTTGTCTCCTCATGAAGCAACAATTCGACATCATTACGATACTCTTACTAATCTCATTGAAACAAAATTTCCTTAGCTCAAGAAATTACAACCTAGACCAACCTTTTAATGCTTGGTCAATCTATAGCTGAATGGAAGAGGTTAAGCCATTAATGGCACTCATTAATGCTCTGCCAAAATTGGGAAGTGGTTCCGTGGAACAAGGGATAACGAATTAAGGTTCATTCATACTCTTCCTCATCCAAAAGTGAGCTCAATACATCTAGAAACTTCCAAAAGCATCCATTGGAAACAAAGGTGAAACAAAGGCCAACTGCATTGCAGTGCACCTAGACAATGCAATTCCTGCATTGCAATGCAACTTGATAAAGGGCCACCTATGCTGATCTCCTTAGGGGCATTTTTTGGATGAATGGTGACATGGAAACTCTTGGGAGGCAAGCATGATCTAAGTTAACTTCATTAGGTAATGAAGACAACTGAATTAGCGATAGATGGACCCTAATAATATGGATCTGGAAGTTGGGGTTGATGTGCCTAAATTGACATGTAACAGTTGCCCCCTAAAGCATGAAGTCAAAATTAAACATGTCGAGTGAGATGCTTTACCACTTGGAGAGAAGGTTTCAAAACGAAAGGAGACTTGCATCAGTTACAATACATTTATCATGATACTTTGATTTTTCTCACAATTTTTAGCTGAGGGAAGGCATACCCATGATCAGCTTATAAACTTTCATTACATGTACAAATATAGTTGTCTACAGATATAGACCCATGAATGGTTGACCATGAATGTAAGGCCATTGTACATTTGATATAGTACTCCTAAAAATATATCGCAGCCCGGATGGATGAAACTAGATCTGAGGTCTTCAATATCATCCAATCCTTCGCTCAAGTACAAGTCTAACCATGTGAATAGATGATCTGAAATCGAACATGGAGAGACATCGTCTAATTACTAGCCAATGATGTAAGTTGTTAACAAATGCGAGAGGAATCACCGATAATGATAATGAACCTCAAGGTATTGTAGTACATTCCACAAGGTGTGAATAAATGATTTGATGTCGAACACCATACGAAGTCTTTTGGTTGAAGGCTAGTGATGTCAAACTATTGCCGGAAGAAAGAAACCTGCCATTGATTTATGCAGGCCTCAAGGTACTAAAGGGGTGTTTCTAAGTCAACTTCTTGGATGATGTGCTGATGTCAACAAGAAGCGTCTCGTCACAGGAGGGCCTTGATATATCCCACATCAACAACACAAAACGAGGTAAATGATTTTGGAGATGGAACATCAAATGATGGCACAAGGTTTAGGAATGGCGGGCATGAGAATGAAGGTTTACAATATTGTAAAGGGTGAAGTTTTGAGCTGAATGACCTCTCTTGAACATATCGGCGACACTGAAATGAATTGGTAGCATTGACCCAAAACAAAACAATGGATGGTATGATAGACCAACGGTGTGATAACCATCAAGCCGAATGACCCAACCCACATAGTCACGGTGATGAGGTGAAAGTGTCATGTTCAAGAGCGACCTACTACCATTAATTATTCTCGGCTTTTTCCATTTTCCCCAGTCATTTCTAACCAGTACCTCTTTATTTTTTATCAAGATTGAGGAGGATAACATATGCTTGTTGTATAATTCCACCCTTCAGGTGAATCCATCACTATTTGATGTTTTAATGAGTCTAGTGAAGGTGAAACTCGGTCTTGTCTAGATGGACAAGTTTTTCACTATTTAAAGTTTTTAACAAATTTAACGACAAAGATAACTTGGTCCTTTTCACATTTAGAGAGTCTGAAAAGGGAGTAAAAGGAAAATCCACAAGTTATTTTTCATAAATTTGTCTCTCAAGTCTGAAAAAGCATAAAACAATACAAGAGAGAACCTATTGATCATGTTTGATCAACGAGTATCTTCTTCGTAGTTAATCTATCTCAACCCGAAGAAGGGATAAAACTATGTTGAGTAGATATTGATTCTAATCCATTAACGAGCTAGAAACGACAAGTGCTCAACAATCTTTTCATGTTTAGAGAGTCTAAAAAGAGCTTAAAGATGACTCCAACTTTGAGGAACGAGTGGTGTCTAGGGTAGCAACTAGTTTCGGTGATGTTGGAACTTCTCAAAACATGTTGATTTATGTGAAGAGGCTGGCTAATAAGACTACTATTGCAACTATTCCCCAAAAAAGGTAAAACAACCAAGTGAAAGTGTATGATCGGCCAAAGGGATGGTGGTGATGGGATGAAAATAACAAAGGCTCATCTAAAGAAAAGGTTGATAGAATGGCAATCAAAAGGGTTAAAAATGGAAATGGGTTCATTTTTAGACAAGCTTGAACCATAGGGAACTATGCTTGGATTCAGTTTCATTTTTACACAAGCTTAAAATTAAAAACTATGCTTGAGATTGGTTTACATGACCTCAGCATGATGAAAGGGAGAGTTTTTGGTAACCAGATGGAAGTCACTGCGTTGAAGCAGGATGGTTATCCATCAGCTTTTGGGCTTCGTCCAGATAGGGACAAAGGTTAATGGGGTGATTCCCTTCACAAAACCTACAGGGAAACTTAACTTTACCACTAGGTGCATGCCCCCCGAGCTTCATTAAAGTCACCTAAGTAGACTACTCCTGGCTATCATGTGGATGGAATGAAGGTTCTTTTATGAGATCAAGTGAAAGACTCAATTGGAATTTTACGAGATCTACTCAAAGACTCGACTTGGAACTTTTCTCTAGGGGACCTTGTTTCATTTTTGAATGAGCTTGACACAAGACAAAGAACTCTACTCAGATTCCTTGTTTCATTTTTTAATGAGGTTGACATAAGACTAGGAACCATCCTCTTATTCCTTGTTTCATTTTTTAACGAGCTTGACACAAGACAAGGAACTATGCTCAGAGACTCTTGTTTAATTTTTTAACGAGGTTGACACAAGACAACAAACTATCCTCAGACCTTTTTTCATGACCCTTACAAGGTCATGAAGGAGAGATCTGGTTCCAATTCCCCTAGTACATGATGTACAACATCACTGAATTGATCATCAGTTGATGTAGGTATGGAACAGGTTGCCACATAATCAACCTGTGGCGGGGATGATACCATTGGTACAAAAGTACCACTTAGGAAATATGGTTGACTCGAAGCCATATTTGGACCAGGAAATGAAAGCTGGTCAACAATGATAATCCTCCCTCCATGCGAGAAACAAATCACTTGAAAGAGTGTTGAAACAATAAATCCCATTTCATAAACATAGTTGCACCCTAGAAGTAAATTGTAATCTAAAGGGCCTGGTACTACCATCAAATTCAGATAAATGATTTTTCCTCCCAAAGTAATGGGTAACTGAGGGAAGATCCCTAATGTTTGACTGGTTCCTCTGCTAAAACCCAATAGATTTTGGGTAACAGGCACAAGCGATGGCGAACCAAGTTCTTTCCAAGCAGTTGAGGAAAGGATACTTATTGATGCACCTTCATCTATAATAGTGCAAGGAACCATCATATTACAAACTTGTACTATGATTTGGAAAGGCACATAAGAGGGAAGGCAAAATCCTACCAATCGATTCCAATCAAAGGAAGTGACTAGAATACTTGGAGTGGGTACCATAGAAATGGGAGGATTAACCCCTTGAGTTACGAGAACTGGAGGATTTTCCTCCTGTCTTGATGGAACAGGAGGACTTCCCCCAAGTTCATTAGAATCTGAAGAAACAAAAAGAACTTGAGTGGTATCATATTCACTCTGTTCAGGAAAGGTACGATTAACTAAAGGTGAAATTGGGTCATCTGTTACCTCAACCTGTTGATTTGGGTCGGGTATAGACTCATTGGATTCACTTTTAGAGATAGCGGGTTTGACCGACAGTTGATTTTGGTCTGTCAATTCATCAACTAGTGAAGGATTTAGGGAGAGTTTCCTGTAACCAGATGGAAGTTGCTATAGTGAAGCAGGATAGTTATCCAACACTCTTTTGGCTTCATCCAGATAGGGACAAAGGTGAATGGGGTGATTCCCTTCACATAACCTATAAGGAAACTTTACTTTTCCCTTCTTTCCATGAACTTTTTTACCACTAGTTGATGGTGTGTCACCAACATGATAACCAGAAGTTGATGACACTGGATGGTGTGAATGAGAAGACCATTCTTCTAAGATCTGAGGAATATCAGGACAATTTCAAAGAAGATGGTCTCTCACAAAAAGTTTGCATGGATATCAAACTTTGTGAGGCTTGACAGATGGTTTCTCATCAGATGTTCCATTTAAAGCAATGGTTGCTTGGTTGCCCCTTTGCTGAATTTGTTTCTTCTTCTTCTTCCCTTTCTTCTTCTTCTTAGCCACCTGGTTACTAGTGCCAATACTTTCATCAGGCGAAGATGAAGAAGGGGAGGAAGAAACAACCGAGGAAGAAGGCAAAGTATCAACCTTAAGATCAACTAGGGGTTGATTTTGTCTAGTTGGAGGTGTACTCGATTGCGGAGAAATCACGACATTTTGAACCAAGGAGGTTGAAAACAACCATACTAGCAAGCCAATGGTAAATCCCGGAAGGGACAATGTAGCCATATATGGAGCACCAATATTTCCAAATGGAGGAACAGGACTAGGATTCCCATCAAAAGGAAATCCTTGATTGGTGGACTCCAGATTTTTTGCCATATGTTTCAACCTAAGATCAACTAAGGAGCGAGCATGGAGGATGTTATCCACGGTCAATTAATTTTTATGACACCGGAACACAACTTTGCTTTTTCATTTTTAAAGATTCAAGAAAAAACAAAATATGGCTCTAGTTACTTTTGATCTTTAATGAGCCTGAAAGGACAAGTGCTCAGATGAACCTTTTCTTTTAAGGAGTCAAAAAGGAACGAAAGTGACTACTCTGGAGATTCTAGACAAGAGGGTTTACCAAATTAATCGCAAAATTGCAATATACACCTTAGTGGTAAATGAAAGAGAAATTTCCAAGGATTTAATGTATGGCGATCAGTCTTCCCAAATGTTGTGTTCGGTGCATTGCGATCAGTAAGGTGGCAAACTTGGCTTCCTAGGGATAAAGGATTTCAACCTATTGGGGTCTTCCACTATATACTCGACGATACAGGGAGCACAAGTCCGTACTAGTACTTATCGAATTAGAGAGGAGGAATCACCCAACCTTAATGAAAACGACAACCACTAGGTTTAAAGACGCTGGAACATGTCTCTAGCCTAGACCTCTAGATGTTTGCGTTAAGTTCCAATGCATTATTAGGTTAATTGATGTAAATTTTAGGTTGATCTTGCTTAAAATTTACCTTTGAGGGTTCACCATGAGATGTTTTTTGAAATTCCTAAGAATGCAACTAGAATGAGAAGCACTCTTTCCATTTAATTTCAGCTAGGAAAATCCTAGCTATGAGGGATGGAGCATACAAGTACTTTTTGAACAAGCAACAAAGAGAACAAACTAATGCAATTCCCTAAACCATTCCTTTCAAGCATTCACAAACTTTAATATGCACAATGCATGTTTTTCTTTTCAGTTTCTCTTAATGTGAATGATGCAATAAGAAAAACTAATGCACAAACGATTCAGAACTCTTTTCATGAAAAATGATGATTTGTGACAATTTCTTTTAAAGGGAAAGGAAGACTATATGACACTTTCGATTTTAAAGATATGAAGATTTTCGACACTTTAAATGGAAATACAAATCAAATGCACAAATAATCAATCAATTATTTATGAAGGAAGACTTTACGACACTTCATTTTTCAAAGAAAATGACAATTTTACGACACTTTTCTATCGACAAAACAATCGATCAACTAGATATTCTAACTTTGACTATAGACTGATAATGACAAAGGAAAAAATAAAGAAGCATTAATCAATCCAATCAAAGTAGGGCTGGATTAAGGAGATTAAAAAACTGTTTTTAGTGATAAGACATCATTGATATTCAGCAAGCAAGCAATTAGAATAATTTTGGCAAAAACTAAATCCAAAGGTGGGAATTTAACCTAAGAATGATCAGCACAGGTCACAGAGGAGCTAACTACACTGCAGAGCACTGGCTCTCACTAAAGACTGCGCTGATTTCAATGATTTCAAAACTGATCAATGCAAGTCAAAGAGGGCGAATCTGCATTGATCAGCGCAGGCCAAAGAGGGAAAAACTGCGCTGATTAAAATATTCCTTTGTTAATCAACATAGTTCAAAGAAGGTCTAATTGCACTACAGTGCACTCTCTTCAAGGCTATCCTGCACTGATTCCTGTGTGCCACTCAAGAGTCATCTAACCTCAAATTTTGACCAAAATTCAATGCAAAAGGTTGAATCACAACAAGTAAAGTATTTCAAGGTGTCTAAGGATGTGGATAAGCTACTAAAAGGGTTAAAATGATCCCCAGTATGGTCGCCAATCTGTTTTGGGCAAATTTAGTGTTTCTTCAAACGCTTAACCCTCTAGACCTAGTAGCTAGTCTAGAAACAACAGACAAAGTAATTCGTTGCTTTTTCTATAATTAATAGATAAGAGAAGGAAGAAAATGAACCAAACTATAACTTTTTCTTGATCCCTCTCTCCTTTGACCAATTTTTTCACTCCTTTCCGTACTTAACTCGCTTGGAAAGTACTTGCACACAAGCCGAGATAGAAACCCATCAAAGCATACAATAACAATCTGTTAACTAAACATATCATAGAATCCAGAATACGATATACATCATATAAACACATGAATGGAAAAAGCTTAGAATTCTTTATTAATAGAAGGAAAGCTTACAACCCATGTCAGTGTCATCCTTCCAGCTTCAAACCCTTCTCTCCTCATGAAGCAACAATTCGACATCATTACAATACTCTTACTAATCTCATTGAACAACATTTCCTTAGCTCAAGAAATTCCAAACTAGACCAGCCTTTGAATGCTTGGTCAATTTATAGCTGAATGGAGGAGGTTAAGCCATTAATGGCCCTCATTAATGCTCTGCCAAAATTGGGAAGTGGCTCGATGGAGGAAGGGATAGTGGATTAAGGTTCATTCATCCTCTTCCTCATCCAAAAGTGAGCTCAATCCATCTGGAAACTTCCAGAAGCGTCCATTGGATGAGGAATTCAATGGATTCATTTCAAAAATTTGATGAATTTCACTCAGCGTAGGTGAAACAAAGGCCAACTACACTGCAGTGCACCTAGACAGTGTAATTCCTGCATTGCAATGCAGCCTAATAAAGGGCCACCTGCTCTGATCTCCTTAGGGGAATTTTTTGGATGAATGGTGACATGGAAACTCTTGGGAGGCAAGCATGATGTAGGTTAACTTCATTAGGAAATGAAAACAACTAAATTAGGGATTGATGGACCCTAATAATACGAATCTGGAAGCTGGGGTTGATGTGCCCAAATTGACCTGTAACAATAGTAGTTATGTACTTATTCATATATTCATGTAAAATGCTCATGAAGCCATGTACTTGTGTTGTACTATCATTGGGTCATTTAGTTATGAGTCATGAGGTCATGTTGTGGCCATAAGAGATTATGTATGAGGTTTTGTATCATTGCTATATCCATGTATGTATCAATGTATATGTCATTTGAGTCATGATCATGTGGAGCCTTGGTCCATATGGTGCTTCTATGTGTCGAGGAATCATTCCTTGTAGTGGAAGTGGTTCACTAGAACCTTGAGATGATATTAGAGATGACACATGTTCAGGTGGAGCATAATTTTCTCTTTTTTACTTCAGCCATAATTGTTTGCATTATGATCCGCTTGGAGGTGTTCATGGTATGCCTCATATTATGCTATGGAAATTGGGGTTCTTGGCCTCAAGTAGTGATCATATATATTTGGTGGTTGCTACTATGGAGAGTGATGGATTGATGCTCATGTACATATTGTTGCATAATGTTGTTCATTATGATGTTGGATATGATGCTTGTGTGGTTGCCTCATGTTGGCATATTGTTGTTGCTGCTAGAGGTTGTTGGTTGGTATGATGCTTTGGATGATGATTGGTTTATTTTCTACATATATGGAGCCATGGATGATTGTTGATATGCATTATTTTTCAGCCATATTAATTTCTCTAGTCTTTGTGCTTCAGTTCTTGTAACCTTATCATATGGATTTGACCTTTCAGCATTGACACCAAAGGGGGATATATAGAGGATGATGGTTTGGAGTTTGTGTATGGTTTCCATTAATGCCAAAGGGAGAGATTGTTGGAATTATGGTGTGCATGGTTCTAGCACACTGATGCTAGCATTGGTTCACCATTGCAGATAGCTCATGTTAGCATTTATGTCAACCCCCTGTAGGCTAGATGATATTTGGATGCCTTCATTGTAGCATGGTTGTAGCTAATTGAGTTGGCAACTAGGTCTTCATGGAGATGACTTGTGGAAGTAGTGCATTATCCTCATCATGAGGATGATGAAGATGCAGAGGTGCTATAGAGATCTATTAGAGGTGTTGCATCTTGTGGAGATGATTGTTGGAGAGTGGAAGACTTGTTGTCACTTTGGCTAACCTTATTTGTTGTCCTTTTTAGGTCAACTTGGCAGTGACACTCTCGGGACATATTTGATCCACTTGTAGATGTGTCAAAGGCCATGTTAGAGGTTAGGAAGCTTGTATAGATGTTGGAAAAGATGATCTAACAAGTGGAAAAGTTTCTAAGCTGAAGGATTGTTGCTTTTCTTATCCTTAGCCCCTGTCTTATGGAGCCAAGCATGTGGGAGTGACTGAAAGGCTTCAGTCACCGGTAGACAGGCCTATGGGAGAGATTGAAGGTTCTAGTCAAGTTTATCCAGTGTTATGCATGCGATTGAGGAATTTCATAAGATTTTCTTTGCATTCCTTGCGTTGTTCGGAAGGAATTTAGCAAGGAAATTCCTAGAGGATTCCAGTATAAGTTGTAAAGGTCGACAATTGTTTGAAAAGGTCCTCCAATGATGTGAACACATTTAGTGTACAAGTAGTGGTCTTAGTGGATTGATTTGGTCCAATTTTTGCACCATTGATCCTAGCCCCAAGCTCAATTTCTCCCTACATATTTTATATTCATCATTTTGGGAGTTTGTTGTCTAAGAGTTTAGTGTGTGAGTGAATGAGTGAAGGATGTAAAGAGTGATTATGCTTCAGACCTAGTAGTGAGAAGAAACCTTCAGCATATGAGTGTTAATGGTTTCATAGTGAGTAGATCTTAAGTATACTACATAATACATAAGATTTGATGCTTCTAGACTAGAGATAGTTTGGAGTGTTTTTGTATGTTGTTGGATAGTGTTTTTTGTTGGTGACTCTCAATGTTGTTTTTGCAAGAGTTTCTGATGCATTTGGCACATAGCCATAGTGTTTTATGATGTTATTTGTATTATGCAACAGTATATTGATGTGAGGGTTTCATAGTATTCAAATTTGTTGTGGCCACTATTTTCTAGTTTGGAGAGCATATATGTTTGTGGTGTTTATATTTGTTTGATGATGATATCTTGTTGCTAGAGGTCATATTGAAAACTTAAATTAGTTTGAGCAAAAAGTCTTTGGATTCAATTTGAAAATAGATGAAAGGAGATCCACATAGAGTAGAAGAGCAGTGACTTCATGGATGTGGAGCAGTGATTGCAAAGTTTTAGTGAAAGGAATAGTTTCTCAATCAATGGTAGTTTGATAGTCTAATCGAAGTTAGGCAAGGCTTGATTGATTGTTGTCTCTGTTATCACTCCAGGAAACTCTCCTAGGTTGTAGCTTGGAGATGCCTGGTAACATATAAATCTTCAATATCATTCTCTGAACTATTGGAATGGACTGGGGTTTGGTTCAATTCAGATGATTGTTTCAACTCTATTTCCACTCAAGACATGCATGAACACCCTCAGTTTGACAAGGCTTTAGACTAGTAATGCTCAATAGTTTATAGATTTAATGAATAAATGGAGAATCCTAACTATACCAGCATATACATATATAAACACATATGAATGGCTAGCTATAGAAAGTAAATGAAGCTTGCAGATCTAATTTATCAATGCAGAGATAAGATGACAGTTATCTGGCATTAGATACAGAAGAAAACATGAAAAACCTATTCAAGTGCAAGCTTAGAACAAAGGAAAAGATGGCAATTGAACATGTAACAACAAATAAGCTTGTATTACTGGAATGAAGATGAGACGCTGGAAGGAACAAAGTATCCACAGTCTCCAAAAGTCGAACCCTTAATACTTCGAACTTTCAACCATTTATAGGCTTTTTACAATGCTCTTGAATCCTCTAAGGCTCAAGATGTCTTAATCTATCCCCTATGTCTTCTAACTACTTGATGCCATAACTAGACAAACATGAGCCTAGAGGGATCTGCTCCTAACAAACACAGTAATCAAATTCTGGTAGTTTTGTCGCATTGTCAGGTGGCTCGCTCGTGCCAGCTATGCTCCATGACCATTTCTGTTGGTTCAGCTACATCGTGCTGTTTTCTTTTCCCCTTTCGGCCATGTATTCCATTATTTCAATTCAACTGTCTAACTGTCAAAAACACTGATATAGCCAACAACTTTCCTCCCCAGGTGACTGATGGGAAGTGGGGTACGGGGGCACATGGGTTGTTGGATGAGATGGATCGATGGTCAAGATTTTGGTTGGGTGGCGGAGGATGAACTGTGACGATTGTGAACGAGGGCCGTTAGATCAAGAGGAATGGATGGAGGAGATTAATCGCCGAAGGCCTGAAGTCATGGCCGGAGTGGAATAAGTCCGAGCTATCAGATCTTGGATGAGTAGATTGGACGGCTATCGGGTGGAGGAGGTGCTCGAAAGATAACACCCAGGAATGGTTTTACCTGAGCGGAAATGGTTTCTATCAGGTGGTCATCAGGCGGTAAGCGGTAAAGGTTGGAGCCCGCTTGATTCCATTCATCGGGCGCCACGTAGCAGCAGAGGAGAGAGAGGAAACCACCTTTATTGGGCATGTATCCCTCTCACTTGTTGCATGAGTGATATGCATGATAGCTATTAAATCTGGCAGGAACGCTCTAACGGTGATGATTGATCGAGCATCTCACGTCGGTCGAGTGAAGTGCATACCATTGGATCAATGGGAATATCGACGACGGGGGACACAAGGTTATGGGATGACCTCGAGAAATGTGCAAAGGGGTGCATATGGTTAGAAAGGTAAGTTTTTCGGGGCAAAAATGGGTTAATTCACATAGGGCCAAGGCGAAAGTGGGTTTTGTTATGATGTGAGGGTTGGGTTAAGACATGAGTGAACGAGAATGAGAGTGGACGAGTGAGAAAAGTGGGGTGATGGACCACATGGGAACCTCTCCACAACAGAAAAACAAACCATTTCCTCCCTTTAGCCTTCATAATAGTAGCACTACACCTCAGGGCTAAGACTAGCTCCTTCTAGGGATGAAAGCCTCCCTGTGAGGTTTCAAGAACTGCAGACTACTGCCTTTCCAAAAACAACCAAAACAAACCTATCTCCTAGTGTTCCATTGGGAATGCAGTTTATTTGCATAAAAACAAAAAATGAAAAAACCTATTACAATATTAAGGCCTTAAAGCCTTATATGAAGCAAAGTTTCAAAAACTGCCCATTGACTGGGCCATCAAAAACACCTTCCCCTCCAAATTATGCAAAATAAAAGTATTGTTCATATGAACATGAGAAATGAGAAATGGTCATGTCCATAAAGCATAAAATTTACCATGGTTTCCCTTCTTTTCCTTCAATGCATCCCATTTGAAAACCCAGTCACCAACCTGAAAGCTGTCCATTTTTGCTTTTCTATCAAAGGTCTCTTTGATCTTCTTCTGATGAATTCTTAACTTCTCAACAAGTTTTTCTCTGATTTGTTATAATTCAACCAAGTTACTCATTCTCCTCACCATGTCATTATCTTCATGTTGTTCTTCTTGCAAGAACTTGGCCATAGGGAGAGTCAGCTAGATAGGAAAAACAACATCAGTGCCATAAACCAACTTAAATGGACAATTTCCTATGGACTTCTTGTTGGTAACCCTGTCAGCCCACAGTGCAAACTTCAACTTGGAATCCCATCTCTTTTTGTTGTCCTCCAACATCTTTTTTATTATCCTTACAAGACTCTTGTTAGATGATTCTTCCAGGCCATTGCCTTGAGGATAATATGAGGTAGAATGCACAAACTGAATGCCCATGGATTCACACATGTCCACCAATTCTTTTTCCCTGAAAGTTGTTGCATTGTCAGTGACTAGTTTGGTTGGGCAACCGAATCTAGTGAAAGTATTTTCATTCAAGAACTTTATGAAAACCTGATGACTAGCATTTTTAGTGGGTATAGCCTCAATCCATTTGGTGAAATAATCAGTGGCTACCAGGATCATTTGTGCTAGAAACTGAAATGTGGGTTGATCTCACCTATAAAGTCCAAGCCCCACTGTTGGAAGGGACCATTGGCATGTACTGGCTCCAAGGGTAGAGATTTTAGTTGTTTTCTTCCTGTAAACCTCTGACATTTGTCACAAGACCTCACAAAATAAAACACGTCAGAGAACAGAGTAGGCCAATAATACCCAGCTCTCAGGATCTTGTGGGCTATGGTTTTCCAATAATGATGCCCTCCACAAATTCTAGAATGGAACTAGTGCATGAATTCCATAGATTATCCTTCATCTAGACATCTTAGGAGGATCCCTGATAGGTCTCTCCAATAAAGCAGGTTTTTACTAATGCAGAATTTGGCTAATCTGAGGTTAATGGCCCAGGCTTGACTTGAGCTAAGCCCTGGAGGGACTTCTAGCTTCTACAAAAAATGAACAACACTGGCATACCATTCATATGTGGCTAGATTTTCAGCCAAAGACTACTTCTGCTCTTGCTCTTTTGCTACTTCCTCTATCTGCTCACCGCCTAAATTTGAGCCCATGCAATTGATGTCTAACAAATTGCAATTTTCCTCAGCAATAAGATTAGCCAAGCCCTGGCCTTTGACAAGCTTGGTGGGCTTCACCTCTATGTTGAACTCTTATGAATTTTGCAATCCATTTAGCTCCCTTTCCATCAATATTTGGCTGAGTTAGAACATCTTTTATTGAGGCTGAAGTTACATATGCAACCAATTTGGAATGCATAATATAAATCTTGAATGCCTTTAAAGCTTTTACGAGAGAATAAGCTTATTTTTCAATAAGGTCATACCTTAGTTCAGCATCCCTCAGAGTTTTGCTGAAAAAGGCCACAAAGTGCTCTACACCTTCATCATTTTTCTATAATAGAACTACTGCAAGTGTATCATAAGAGGTAAAAGAGAAGATATAAAACTCCTTGGTGTAATCTAGGCTAATTAGAGTGGGGGCTTCCATGATAGCTTGTTTGATAGCTTCAAAAGAGCTTCTTGCAGCATTTGTCCATTTTATTTCTGATCCTTTCTTTAGCATGGAAGTGATGTGCTTCACTAGCTCTGCAAAGTTTGGAATGAAACTCCTTACAAAGTTAATCTTACCCAGGAAAGATTGAATGTCCCTTTTTGACCTTGGGATGGACAATGTATAAATTTCTTGAACCCTTGCTGGATCGATCTTCACACCTTTAGCAGAAACAATATGTCCCAGAAGTGTGCCTCTTCCAGAGCAAACTGTGACTTCTTTGGGTTCATAGAAATTCCAAAACATCTTCACTTTAGAAACAACTTCTTTCAAATGCTGCAAATGGTCCTTGTGACTGCTGGAAAAGATTGTTATGTCATCAAGGTAAATAAGGACAAACTTGTCCTTCTCTCCCACAAAGGCTATGTCCATGGCCCTCTGAAAAGTAGCCCTAGCATTCATCAGTCCAAAAGGCATCTTGGAGTACATGAAAGTGCCCCAAGGAGTAGTGAAGGTGGTCTTTTCCTGATCTTCTGGGTGTACAACAATCTGATTGTAACCTGAAATTCCATCTAAGAAAGACATGACTCTGGCATTTGAAACTTTTTGCAACAAGTGTTCCATCTTAGATAGGGGGTAGTTGTCTTTTTTAAAGCATTTCTTCAGATTCCTCAAGTCAACACAAAGCCTGATTTCTCCATTCTTCTTTCTCACTACCACAAGGTTAGCTATCCACTTTGAATACCTTAGGGGAACTATGATCTTGGCATCCAACAACTTCTTGATTTCCTTTTCAATCGAAGGCAATAAGAGAGGGCTGATAGGCCTTAATTTTTGCTTAAAAGAGATGGTGTTATTTTCTAGTAGAATCTTATGTTGAATGATGTTTGTGTCATAGGTCTTAAGATCACTATTCTCCCAGGCAAAAATATCATAAAATTGTTTCATCAGGGTGCAATACTCAGAACTTCGGGTAGAAGACAAGTGAGTGGACAGATTTATGTACTTTGGATGGGCTAGACTCCCTACATTATGTCTATGAACTGCAGACTCACTTTCCTTTTGGCAAGCTTATAAGGTACATCATTATGGTCAAACATCTTCTCTAGGGGCACTAATCCTTTGGGTATATGGTTACTAGGAAGCTGAACAATGCTATCCTAACCAATCTCGTCTTTTAGCTTGGACTGGTTACATTCTTCAATGGTTTGGTTTTCTTGGTCAATTTATATTTCGAAAAATTCATCAATGACTTGCAAGAACGTATTAATTTCATTATCATCTTCAAAAACTTTCCAGCATTTGACATTGTCATGAAGAGATGGCCTATATTTTACTTGAACTTCATAAGTCAATTTAGGAGGAAAAGGAGGAATAAACGTGCTAGCAGACACAACAAGGGAATCGGCATGCTGGTTCTTCATTCTAGGGATGTAAGAAATGCTGAAACTATTAAAAGAACCCTTGAGCTTCCATACCTCATCTCTGTATGCTTTCAGCCTTGGATGCTTTGCTTGGAAAGTTTTGTTCACCTGCTGAATGATAGGGTCTACTTCTCCAAACACCTTCAAACCTTTGCTGCCCATTTCTTTAGCACCATTTAAGCCCAATATCAAGGCTTTGTACTCTGCTATGTTATTTGTGACCTGAAAAGTTAACTTGAAAGATAAATGAATGCATTCTTGTGTGGGGGACACAAGAACTACACCTGCCCCTGCAGCTTCCTTAGAGCAAGCTCCATCAAAGAACATGCCCCAAATTTGTGGGCCTTCTTCCTCTGGGATCTACTAAACTGGTTTCCTAAGATGCATGGAGGCCAGCTGGGATTCTTCAATATAAAGAATATAGGCTCAAAAATCAATTTCGACAGCATAGATGGGATGATTAATGGGATTCTTTTCATCACTGATGATATAAGCCAACTGAGCTTCTCTATATAATCTCCTACTCTTAGCTCCCAACACTGGGATAGTAGCATAGGACAGATCATTTTGCAATGTTCCACCTAATCTCTTGATCCAATTTCTCAAAAGCAACATGCCAAACTTGGGGGGGAGATCTGCTACCACAATATCCATCATCATGCTCTTCATGGGTAGCTGAGACAAGGTGATGGATGGGTCTTTGATTAATCCCAAACATTTCACCTTTCTAGTCAAAAGAAAATAGGTCATGAAAAGGCTTGGTAATTTCAAGACGCAACTCATCAATGACAACCTTGGGCATTAGATTATGGTTGGCTCCTATGTCAGAAGGCAATTGTGAAGGATTTTGTCATGAATAATCAAAGAGACAAAATGATGGGGAGCTGTCATCATAATTTTCAATCATTGGGCTGAGAACAATAACTAGTTTGTCATCTTATAGATTTACATAGTCAGTGGAGGCTTGGATGGCATTAGGCTCAAGGGCCTCGAGGATGATCTCTTGAAGGACTCATTCTTCACTAGTTTGATCAGTGGTATAGGTATTCTTGGCTTCTAAATTCTTGATTGAAAACTGAAAGGAGAAGGAGACTTGTTAAGGCCTCTTACCTTGTGAACTAGAGCTTTGAGGATGATGGGATCAAATACCAGTTGTTTCTGCTTATTAGCTTGTTGTATTGTAGGGACAACAGCTCTCTAAACAAGAGTTTCCTTGGCATTATTCATCTTCGACCTCGGATCATATCTGTGTCGATCATCGGTTTGCAGAACAGCTTCACCATCCCACTCTTGGGTGAGTTGGTCATTGAATAATGACTTTTCATAGGCAGCTGAGGTCAAAAAGGAGGCACTTCCTTTGTCTTCCAGACAATGGATCTCATCATCTTCTTCAAAATGATCTTCTTCCATGACTAAATTTTGAAAAGGGGTCTTCACCCTTTGGTCTTCATTGGCATCTTTGTCTCTTTACAGAATCTACAACTGCTCATTAGCTCTTCTCTATGGATTTGGGTTTCTAGGGGCAAAGGTATTAGGAACTCTTCCTTTCCCAGGGTGTTGCTCAACCTTTAATTTGGAGATTTCAGAGGCTAATGACTCTATCATCTTGGTCATTTTATCTATCTTGGGCTCTAAAGATGATGAAAATTCACCTCTCTGTCTCCTTCTATCAACATTCCCCTTGAGCTTCTCTATAGCCATGATGTTTGATTCTACTTCCAAGGCTACATCCTACATATCAGCCAAGGTATCACATCGTCTCTCCCTCAATAGTGGACAGAAGTCATAATCAAAGGCACTGACATAGGTGAGTTTAGTAGAGGTAGTGGTGGGTTTTACTTCAGCTGGTATCTTGTTGTACATGCAGTTAAACCTCTTATTAAAATCAGGCAACAACTCACCATTTTCCCTCTTTAAGTTTCCAAACTCGGTGTGGTAGTAGAGTAGATCCTTCTTATCCCCCCAATGCTTTAGGAATACATCATCTAAAGCCTCAATATCTTCTATAGACCTTGGGGTCAGTTCTCTAAACCATTTTCTAGCCTCTCCATCTAGACTTTGGACATAGACTCTCATCCATACATCATCTTCACTAATGTCCAGGTTATCAGCGTAACTATAGAATGATTCAAGATGTTCCTCGGCTGTAACACCTTCAGTCCCAGTGAACTTAGGCATATACTTCTGATATTCTCTAGTAGGCATGACATTCAAAGGAGTGGGCAGTACTAGAGGTCCATACCTAGCAGCTATGATTCTTTCCATTTTGGTAGGTGCTGCCATAGCTGTGGTGGCTATAAGGGTACTAGAAGTCTGAATGACAGAGGGTTGAGGAGTGACTGATAGGACTAGAGGACTCTGATGGATAGGAGGAGGGGCTTCCTTTGGGCTTACAATGAAAGGAGAACCTAAAGAATAAGGAGCTTTATGAATCTATGAGATTTTTTCTTTGATGCTAGTATTAGATGCTATATTCTCAACATGTATTTATTATATTATAGGATTTTGTTGAAGAGATATAGAATACTGTTTAGAACTACCTGAAACTGATGCTCCTTTCTGCAATGCCTTTCTTTCTTTGATGACTTTTTTAGGGTCAGGTACTGGGTGTGGAGTACTAAAGAAGGTATATTTTTGGTAATTATTTCAGCATCTTTTCATTAGAACTTACAAACCTTTTGCATAATGAACTAGGAAAACGATAATGAATTGTAATAAAACATGTGAGATTAATATGCAAGATGAAAACACTGACAATTGTCATTTCCTTATGCAGAAAGAAGGAAAAACGAGAAGCTGTTGTTCTAAAGGAAAGGACAAGGACGGGTTAACTGTTGTCCCTTTGACGGGGAACCATATGCAAACAAGGCAAAGCAAATCAAAGCGAATCAGCCCTAGAAAGGAAGTGGAGCTATCAGCTCAGCACAGGAAAGAAAAGAGATGACTGAGGACTAACTGTTCGGTGAATCCCTCAGGATCCTTGATCCTGAGGGATTGTTGTTTTATCTATTTCTGCACTTAGATATCTCCGCCTTCACCATTATAAAAGGGGCAGCACTGTTAGCTCGAGAAGAGTTAAAAATCTATTATGTTTTATGTAATTTCCTTTAATATCAAAACTTTGATCATCGAGTCTCGTTAAGAACTGATCTATTGTAATTCCACTTTATGCATTAATACAAACTTGGTTGCTATTTCATCTTTAAGTCTGGAATAACTTCAAGCAGTGTAACCCTGGAGGGTAAGGGCCCGGCCCTGGAGGACACTTGCTCCTGTACTATTACGTTTGGTTTATGCGTGAATTGCTTATCGACGTTATTTGGCAATCTGATGTGTTTTGTAAGTTTACATCACATGCTCTGTTATGTTTAATTTATTAAGGTTTCTAAAGATAGAACTATTGTATTGACTCTGCATCATATCACTGTTCTTTTAGGTGTTGATACAATACTACTACTCTTTACATAATATTGTTGTTGTTTAATTACAGAGCCTTTGTGCTATGCACTTGTTCATTAACATTACATAATTCATCTTGGAAGTTATGTTCTTTGTGATTGTTGGATCTATAAACAATGCTATTCTATTTTGAAATGCATTTGTACTCTTTCTAACTGAGATTGATAACTTGATCAGATTACTATTAAAGTGTGTCGTGTGTATATATGGTTTTCAAGCGTTGTTCTATAATTCATCATTAATCAGTGTTGTTCCATTTTGGTGTGTTATTCAATCTGCCCTTAAGAGTGAAGGATTTTCGTTTGATTCCTGTAGATTACGATTAGTGCATTTGATCTTATAGACTAAGGTGTTACTGCTTGTTAGACTTAGTTGCCGTTACAATTTCTTAACTGCTGTCCCATTTCAGGTTTGTTGTTCTATTTCTTATCTGTCGTTTCATTTCTTGTTATTTGTTATTTTGGTGTGAAGAACGATCTCAGGCTGTAGTGAGCATTGACATCTACTTCCCGGCTCCCAGATCCACGATCTGTTCTCTGGTTTCCTTTTCCATCAGTTTACAAAGGGATGGGTTATTGCTACCGAACCCTTGACTGATAAATTGCTTAGTTTTCTGAATGTGTGGTTTAATCTCTTGAAGTAGTTAGCTGTAAACAAGCATCTGTTTACTCTTGTATATTCGAACATTGTGCTACTAGCATAACTCTGGAAAATGATAGCCTCAGACTGAGACACTCTTTGAAATAAAAAACGTTCCCGGATTGACATATTAATGTGAGGTAATTAGAGGTGAAAGAGACCATTTTTATAGCTTGACATTTTGGCACCGTTGTCGGGGAAAGAGTGTAGCCATTTGTTCCTTTTTCAGAGTAGTGTACGAACTTGCTAGGGAACAATTGGGTTTTAAAAATGGAAGGTAAGAAGCTATGTGGAGAGCATGTAACAACCCTGCTCCTTTGCCCGCTTTCCTACAGATTTGCTACTATATTGTTTGGGTCGAATTTAGTAGTTAATTTGTGTGCATGACTAACCAGAAAAAGCCAGAAAAGAATTCCAAACCTCTACCCAAGAAAGAAAAATCTAAGGGGCCGGTGACCCTTGGCCGACCAACCTTCATAGAAGAAATCTTTAAGAAAGCATAATCTTGGCCCTCAGTAGGACCCAGAAACGTTATTTCTAGATAGCCTACTAGTTCCCTTCAGGCCACAGGATCACCATCTGTAGCCTTTGCTGAGGTGCATAGCCAAATTGAAGAGCAGGACTTTCAAGAAATTGAAAATTCTACTCTAGAACTATTGTAGGAAAGGAATTTCAGTAATCTTTGTGAAGGAGGAGGAGATACAGGGGAAACTGAGGAACCGAGATCTCCTCTTGAGACAACTCATCCATTGAATAGCCCAGACAAGGGAAGTGCTGCAAAAATCTTTTTTTGAAGAAACTCAATCTCCTCAGGCATTAGGCACTCTCAAAATGCCAGATAGGGGAAGTGCTATTAAAACTATTCCTGTTAAAACCATTCCCTCTCAACCTAGGAATACCCTCCTAGATATCCCAGAAGGTTATTGGCATATATTCGACCAAATGGCTCAAAACCAGCCAACACACCAAACCTCTACATTACAATACCCCATAGTGGATTCTGCAGCAAATGTGCCTATGAAAGCAATCCCTCTTCAACATATCCCTACATTCCACAGTCTTACATCAGAAGACCTGGATGCATTTCAGTTTGAATTCGATGTGCTGTGTAGGGGATATGATTACACCACTGAGCCCCAGAAACTGAAACTATTTCCCTCTACACTAAAAGGGACTGCTTTAAGATGGTTTATGGGATTAGGTGGTGGGGTTATAAATAACTGGGATCAAATGAAAGAATCTTTTCTAAAAAAATATCAGGACTATTGTAGGTCTAGAGAATTGAAGGACGAAATATTCCAGATGATAGCTAGACCAAACGAAACATTAGAGGAGTATGTGGAATGTTTTCAGTATAATCTTCAAAGATCTCCTTATGCATCACAGCCTTTACCTGATAATGTATTAAAAACAACATTAATAAGGGGCATGAAGGAACAATGGATTGAAACATTAAACATTATGGGAAAATGAGATATTTATCAAGAAAGTTTTGCTGACATTATTGATTTATGTATCAGGAGCTCGAGAGGCAGCACAAGATTAAAATCGACAGAACATGATCGGTTTGTAAGAGATAATAAAATTTTGACAGAAGGAGTAATGCGTGTAGAAATTGGAAATTTATTAGAAAATTTTAAAACTGATATACTAGGGACACTAACTACACAACTTGATATTATGCAGGCCAAACAGAATCAAATGGAGGCAGAACAAAATTTGGCAATCTTCTATCCCCAATGCAGGAAAAAGCATAGCCATAAGGAGTGTCCACTGGATGCAGTGCAAACATGCGCCATCTGCACAAAAGATCACCTTACGGAAAGTTGTCCCTCACTTCCCAGATTAAAAGCAATATATAAGGAAGTAGAAGAAGAGACAGAATCGGAGTATTTGCTCAAAAAGTGTCGTCAGTGGCAGCCGCGACAATCTAGTATGTTTCTAGACCCAACTTCTTCTTTTCAGCCTCCGCAGTATAATGCTCAACAATATAATATGTGGCAAAGTCAATTTCAACCCCCATTTCCAAACTGGTGACCACATTCATTTCCTTCCTTAACCCCGTAGCTGAATCAGGCAAGCCAATCTGGTTGGCCGAACCTTCCTTATACCCCACCATATTGGTAAAGTAACGCATACCCACCACAATGGACTCCCCCTACTTCACAAATTTCATCTTGGCAGACAAACTGGCAGAGACCAATGCATCAGCCAGTAGGAACCATTTCGCTCCCTCAACCTACACTACCAGCCTTACAACAAAATCCCCAGTCTAATCTGAGACCGCAACTCCCAGCCCAACCCAACCCCAATCCAAATAACAGACTGGTCCAATCTGTCCAAATCATAGAAACACTAGAAATAGGAGCCAATTTGAGGGAGTGTAATGATCTTCAATTAAGATCTGGGCATATTATTGAAACCGAGGGAGATAAGACAGTTCAGGTTCAAAATCAGTTACCCAGAGAACATCTGTCACAAGAAGAGGATGTGAATAAACAACAAACTCATAATCAAGCAACCACATCCTCTCCCCCATTCCCAGAATGATTAGTCATACCTCGACCTATACAAAATCCTGATTTTGACATTCTGGGAGAATTACAAAATTTGTACATAAAAATTCCATTCCTCCAAGCCATTCAAGACATCCCGATATACACAAAAACTATCAAAGAATTGTGTATAAAGAAACCAAGGAGTAATATAACAAATAATCCAAGAGTCCAAGTAGTCGGCACTCTATCTGACTTATTATCAGGAAAAGAAACATCCATTAAATACGAAGTCCCAGGAAATCCAATAGTAACTGTGCAAATTTTTGGTCAGACCCTTTCCAATGCCTTAGTTAATCTAGGAGCTGCAATCAATATCTTAACAACCACTACTTGCCAAAATCTAGGCATTACATCTATAGAACCCACCTTTACCTTGCTATAATTGGCTGACTGATCGATGGTTAGGCCAGAGGGCACACTACATGATGTCATGGTCTCTGTTGACTCCTGGGAATATCCAACCGATTTTCTGATAATAAATCCCAAAAACCGACTTGATGGACATCCATTGATTTTAGGTAGACCTTGGCTTGCCACTGCCGATGCCTATATTGGCTGTCAGCAAGGAAATATGACCATAACCAGAGGAGCAGATATCAAGAACTTAGTTCTATATCCTCCAGCGCAACCAAGTCTCACAATAGTCAAAACTAATAGGTACCATGTCTCATACCTTAATGATAACATTAGATCTCCATTAACTATACAAGAGGCACTTGATTTCAAAGACCAAACAAAAGACGATGCCATTAATAATTTCATTAGTCAAACTGAACTCACATCCCACACACAATGTCACATGATAAAAATAGCATTTGATAGTGAATTAGAAGAAGATCCTCTTAAAGATACACATGATCATACAATACCTGTTACCTCTATTGCAAATAGTAAAATTATGGAAATTGAACCGGGAGAAACCTTAAACATTAATGCGAACCTCACATCTGAACAAGAAATGAAGCTCATCCATGTGTTAAGGAAATATAAAGAAGCATTTGCATGGGACTAGCTTGATATGAAAGGAATTGACCCCCAGTTATGTACACAACACATTTACATAGAAAAAGATGCGAGACCTGTTCATCAGCCTCAGAGGAGACTAAATCCTCATCTAAAAGATGTGGTAAAAGCTGAACTTCAAAAACTTTTAGATGTCAATTTCATCTATCCTATCTCTGATAGTAAATGGGTCTCTCCGCTTGTGGTGGTACCAAAAAAGAATGGGAAATGGAGAATCTGTGTGGACTACAGAGAGCTAAATAAAGCAACACAAAAATACCACTTCCCTCTCCCATTTATCGACCAAGTATTAGACACTTTGGCAGGAAAGAAATTCTTTTCTTTCCTGGATGGCTTCAGTGGATACAATGAGATTCAGATTGCCCCTGAAGACCAAGACAAAACTACTTTTACTTGTCCTTGGGGAACATTTGCCTACCGAGTTCTACCTTTTGGCTTATGCAATGCTCCTGCCACATTCCAAAGGGTTATCCTCATCATTTTTGTAGACTTAATAAATTAAGGACTTGAAGTATACATGGATGACTTTACACCATACGGAGATGATTTCGATCCAGCATTGGATACACTAGAAAAATTTCTACAACGCTGCATTACTACCAGGCTTTGTTTAAGCCATGAAAAATGTTCTATGATGATGACTGAAGGACTTATCCTAGGACACTATATTTCAGCAGCTGGCATTCAGGTAGACCCAGCCAAAATCCAAATAATTTTGATTATTCCCACTCCTACCACTCAAATGGAGGTACACAGTTTTCTTGGATTTTATGGTTATTATAGGAGGTTTATAGAACATTATTCGCATATTGTTGCACCTTTGTATGTACTAACTGGTAACATTGATTTTCTTTGGACAGAAAAATGCGAGCATGCTTTCAAGGATCTAAAGAAGCTCGTGTCCACAGCCCTAGTCCTTTGAGGACCAAATTGGGATTTGCCATTTCAGATATCATCTGATGCCTCAGATACAACCATTGGAGCAGTCCTTGGGCAGGAAGAGGATAAAAAACCATATGCAATTTATTACATCAACAAAAATTTATCCCCTGCTGAATTAAACTACACTGTTACTGAAAAAAAAATTCTAGCTGTAATACATGCTGTCAATAAGTTCAGACATTACATTACTGGATATCCTGTTATCTTGTACACAGATCATTCTGCCGTAAAATATTTAGTGAACAAGCCTATCACAAATGGCAAAATAACTAGATGGCTGATTTTATTGCAGGAATTTGATATTACAATTAAGGATCGACCTGGAAAAGAAAATCCTGTAGCCGATTTTCTCTCAAGAATGCCAAAGCCAATCAATGTAGCAGCAGTTGAAGATCAATTTCCGGACAAGCATCTATTTGCTATGGCTGTTCGAACACCCTGGTATACTAATGTTGCCAATTACCTAGCAGTAGGTAAACTACCAAAGCATCTAACCCCTAATGAGCGGAAACAGATTGTTCAGCGGAGTGCTCGATTTTCTTGGATTGGGGGCTATTTGTTCCACACGGGGGCAGACATGCATATCAGGAGATGCGTTCGAGAAGATGAAATCTTTGATATTTTAAAAGCCTGCCATGGTAGACCATGTGGTGGAAATTTCACTGATCACAGAACTAGACATAACGTGCTGCAAACAGGGTATTATTGGCCCACGATTTTCAAAGATGCAAAGAAATTTGTCCAAGCCTGTGACAGTTGCCAGAGAGCAGGACGCCCTGGTCAGTCTGATGAGATGCCTCTGAAACCATAGCTAGTCATCGAACCATTCGAGCGATGGGCTCTTGATTTCGTTGGACCAATTAACCCATCATCAAACTAGAAAACATATATTTTGGTGGCAACAGAATATGTCAACAAGTGGGTTGAAGCAGAGGCATTGCCAAGAGCTACAGAGGATTCTGTCATACAGTTCCTATTCCATCTATTTGTGCATTATGGCCTTCCAAGAGAGGTAATTACAGATGGTGGACCACATTTTGCTAGGAACAAAATAGCTGCAACACTCAACAACTATCATGTCCAGCATAAAATCATTACTCCATACCACCCACAGGCAAATGGGCAGGTAGAAAGCAGCAATAAAATAATAGAAGCAATCCTAATGAAAACCATTGCGTCACATAGATGTGATTGGGTTTCCAGACTACCCGAAGCACTGTGGGCTTATAGAACAACATGGAGAAGTACCACTGGTTACTCACCTTATCAATTAGCGTTTGGAAAACAACCCATTTTCCCCATAGAATTTGAAATCCAAACATTACGAATAGCACAGGAAGTTGGCTTAGATCTAACTGAGGCACAGATTAATCGATTACAGTAGATCAATGAGCTGAACGAAATTAGGCTCTCTGCACTTCAAAACACTGCCTTGATCCAGTAGCAGCGAGCTAAATGGCATGATGCTCTCATTAAAAATAAAGTCTTCCACGAAGGAGACTGGGCACTTTTGTACGACTCCAGGTTTCAGGACATCCCCCGGAAACTCCAGACTCTTTGGTTGGAACCATACAAAATCCAGAAAGTACATGAAAGTGGTACCCTTACTCTAATCACTATTGAAGGTTCTGAATATGCCTTCAAGGCAAATGGCCACCGAGTTCATCTTTATCGCAAACCACTCACTCAGGAATCCTTCTACCAGCAGCTACGTCGAGACTCTGATATGGAAATTTTGGGGAGGGAGAGAAGTCTTCCTCACCTGTAATTCATTAAGAAATTTATTTCTTTTTACAGTTTTTACATAATTTCTTTTCTTTTGTTGAATCATTTTTGTACATATTGTTGAATCAACATTTTTCCGTTACTATTTTTTGTTGTTCCTTTTCTCAAAAGGACAACATTTTCTTCCGGCTGTTTCTTTTTCAAAAGAACAACACCCTTTGGATCAGCCATCATTTTGCTGTAATTTTGTTCCTTTTTTATTTCTGTGTTCTGATGTTCCTTTTCCAAAGGAACAACATTTTCGTGTTCTGCTGTTCCTTTTCCAAAGGAACAACATTTTCGGTTTCTGTTATTCCTTTTCCAAAGGAACATCATTTTCGGTTTTTGCTATTCCTTTTTCAAAGGAACGACATTTGTGTGTTCTGTTGTTCCTTTTCCAAAGGAACAACATTTTCAAGTTCTGTTGTTCCTTTTCCAAAGGAAAGACATTTGTTTGCTTTGCTGTTCATTTTCCAAAGGAACAACATTTTTTATTTCTGTTGTTCCTTTTCCAAAGGAACGACATTTCTGTGTTCTGTTGTTCCTTTTCCAAAGGAACAACATTTTCGATTTCTGTTGTTCCTTCTCCAAAGGAACGACATTTCTGTGTTTTGCTGTTCCTTTTCCAAAAGAACAACATTTTCGATTTCTGTTGTTCCTTTTCCAAAGGAACGGCATTGGTGTGTTTTGTTGTTCCTTTTCCAAAGGAACAACATTTTTTATCTCTATTGTTCCTTTTCCAAAGAAACGGCATTGGTGTGTTTTGCTGTTCCTTTTCCAAAGGAACAACGTTTTCGATTTATGTTGTTCCTTTTCCAAAGGAACAACATTTGTGTGTTTTGTTGTTCCTTTTCAAAGGAACGACATTTGCGTTTTCTGTTGTTCCTTTTTTAAAGGAACAACATTTTTGGTCTTTTGTTGTCCCTTTTTCCAAAAGGAACACCACTTGCATTCTTTTTCTCTCCCTTTTTGAAACAGCTTGTTCCCCTTCCTGTTCTAAATTAAGGATGCTTACTGTTCCTATTCTTTCAAGTCTTTTAGAATACATCTATGCACTTATGCAATGGATGCAAAATCACAACATACTGAAATCAGTGAATCATAAAATCGTTATTTTTATAAGAAATTGCTATGAATTGGTAAGAGGACAGAAGGAGGGAAACACTTATTCATTATCTTTTGTTGGCATTGTTCTACTAATTCTGCTCTGGTTGGGTATCTTTATTATGTTGGTCCCTTTTAATCCTCTTTGATTATTATTCAGGAATAAGAGAAAAGGGTTTATATCTTCCTATTGATATGTTAAGACTTCTTCCACCATTCCTACTCTTAAGGAGTGTTGAACCACTCTTTGTGTATAAATAGGGAAAGTACATCATGAAAAAGAAAGAAAAAGAGAGAAAACAATGATGTTTTAATGACTTATAAGTTGTCAAATGCAGGATAGGGGGTCTTATCAAGAGCCAACCTACCATGATCATGAGGACAAAAGCGAAGTGGAATTCCCACTATGGCCACCACACTAGGGATATGATCCAAAAGGTATATCAAATAAAGAACCCTTGGAACAGGAGGTCTCATCACGAGCCAGCCTGCCCACCTTTCGCCCCTTCCTCGTGAATGGCATTATGGCTAACTAGTCACCAAGCCAGCATAATGGCCTACATTTTAACATCACACAACATTTTCTAAGCATACACAAAGGATCATGGTTCCATGGGTGAAATAAACAACTCTGCCAAGGTTATGGACACTTGTCAGCAGCAGAGCACTGTTAATGGTATTGAAGTCACATTATTTACACCAATAGGTAGTTATTAGCACCCTTCTATTTCTTATGCCTTAGTAATCAATCATATATTATTTCCCAAACCATACAATGCATGTACATCTATTATCACCAATCATGACAGAACAATTGACAATGACCACATGAGACTCCATATCCACAGCAGATGTCCTATCCCCAACCTCGCATCATATCACTGCAGTCTCTTACATATTAAGCGACCCAACTCTATGCCTCGATTTCGTTAATTTGCTACTTTTGTAAACATGGCATATTGCCATATGCTGTTCCTTAAGGACTTTGTTTCAAAACAGCACGCCGCTCCTTTATTTGACGGTCGGGACGACCTATCACATTGCGGGGGGGGGGAGGTTAACCTCATCATTCCCTGGATTACGTGTTAGATCACTATTCGGGAAGCTGTTTACTTGGGAATAGCATGGCTCAATGGTATACTATTTTTTATTTTTATGCATGACTTGTTGTTCATAAACCATTTCCATTGTATACTCTGCAGCATTTGATTTTGAGCGAGTCTTGTGTCTGTCAGCCTCTCTGTGTTTCAACAGCGTGAACAACTGACGTTCCATTGAGAGTTTACAGTGAAACCATAAACATGGGAGGAAGATCGATTCGGAGAGAACCGCAGGTGTTAATAGTCTCTGTTGTTGCCCAGGAAATCCTGGCAAGAGCAGGGTGGCTAACTTATCTCAATCGCTTACAGGAATCCAACGAGACTGTAGCAATTGAATTCTTACAGAACTTGCAAGAGGATCACTCCACAGTGATGGGGAGATGCATAGCAGTCACCGATGACATAATCATAGAAGTCTTGGGACTGCCAGCCGATGGACCTGTATGGACGTTAAAGAAGGAGAGATTGCAGAAGATCATAGAAATCTTCCAGGAGGAAGGCCAGAGCCTAAAAATTAGAGGCAAGGGGGTTCTACCAGCAACATTAAGAGAGCCATGGGTGGAATTGGCAAAGACCATTCAAAGCTACATCACCTGTGAAGGCAGAAAAGACATGGTAAGACCACGAAATCTTAAACTCTTAGTTGTACTAAAGCAAAAATGCTTTGTAAATTTACCTGCATTTTTTAATTCATTACTTCATGACGTTGCACGGAGCATGAAAAAGGCACAGCATGTATAGTCAGTTGTTAGTCATCATGGGTTGATTCGGTTAATAATCAACCATAGCCTTACCCAGCAGTAGAGCAGCTGGGAAGAGCTAATTGCCATGATAAATGGAGGATTGACCACACCATCCCCAAAATGCAAACATGCCACCAGTACACCTGAGCGTCCAGAAAAACAAAGGAAATCAGTCTGGCTAGCACAGCTACGAGGGAGGCTGGAGAAGCCCCAAGGAAACACCAACCAACCAGTAGAGATAGAAGATGAGCAACCCCCACGATTAGAAGGGGAAGACAATGAGAAAGGAATGCAGGAAAAAGAGGAAGAAGAAATGGAAGAAGAAGCCGAGCAATCTGAGCAGGATGAGGAAACACAACAGTAGGAAGGTAGCCCATTGCAGGACCCATTGGGAGAAGATGAATTGGCCAAAGTTTTGGTCAATATGGGCGAATATGGCCAACCTTCTAGTCCATCAGATCTCCATGCCGAAGAGGAACCTTAGAAGGGAAATGCACCTAAAGAATCACATGCAGAGGAGGTAGAAGAAGAGAATTTTCCTGTTCATGATGAAAATATGACAGGAGATGCTGAACAGGAACAATCCGTTCCTAGCCAGACAACACCAGAAGAAATTCCCGAGGAAAGGGGGGCAGAAAAGGAGGTCACCCAAGAAATAACAGAACCAGTTAGGGTTCTTGCCGCGGAGCAACCAGAGCAAAGCAATGAAGAAGCACCCCAGAGAGAAAATCAGGGAATTAGTCACAGTCCAGGCCGTAGTGAACAACCTGCTGTTCCTTCTAAGGAAATTAAGGAATTGCGAAAGGAACAGCAGAGACTACTGAATATAATAGTTCAGCTCTGACAACATATCAGGATTCTAAAAGCAAGGAAAAGGGTAAGAAGGACCTTGGGAAGGAAAAATGCAACCACTCTAGCAAAACCCCTCAAGACAAAGGGTTGGAGGACCAGAGTCCATCCTGCTGTTCAAAACCCTGTCAAAAAGCAGGCTATTGTTCAAAATGATGTTGAGGAGCAGGCTTCTATTCCAAATGATGCTGAGGAGCAGACTGTTGTTCCAATTAAAAAGGAACAGCAATGGACTGATATCCACATTAAGATAGAAATGGATGATATGTTGACCTACGATAAGGAAATTCAGACGGAGACACCACCTTCGGGAGTGATAAGGGTCATGAACGCAAAACAACGCAATAGGAAAATTCAGGTAAAACTTCCAGCCTCCACTGCCGCATGGAAAAGAGATCCGAAAACGGTAACCCTACGAAAGGGTTTGAAGCAAGCTCAGCAAGTAGCAGAAAAGCTTATAGAGCAAACGATCCCTTGAGAAAAGTATGAAGAGCTAAAACAGTAGCTTAGGAACGTCAATCTATCTGAAAGCCAAGCCTTTGAAGGGTGGCGAAGGGAAGAAGACAAAGTTGCGAAGGTAACTCGTAGGTTAGATATAGTTATCAAGCAGATGGATACCTTATGTTCTTTGTACAATGACGTCCTAGCATGTAGAGCCCCTGCTAAGAATTATGCCTTGTTTTTAATGGAACGATATTTGCAATTGAAAATAAAGGTTGTTAAAGCAGGTGCTCCCATACAAATTAACACCATTGATGATTTTATAAACTACGGTAAGCATTATGGGGTAAAAGTTTAGAGACTACTGTGTGAGTTTTATTTACATAACCTTGTATTAGACTAGGAGACTGAGCTGAACCCTGGCCCTTTTGTTGGGGATATCCAATTACAAGCATTTATTTCATTTGGGGTTAATCAAATTAAATGGCTTAAAACCTATAATGCTTTCCAAAGACAAGAAAACGGATTAGATTTGTGGATAAGAACTTAGCCTAGGGATCCAGTACAGTTGTGGAGAAAACATAGAAATCTCATGAAGACTCTAGGTGTAATTGAAGCATTAGGACCCCTTCATGAGGCAATCATTCAATAGGGAATAGAATACTTTTTCTCTATCAAAGACCTTGCCATTGATGTGGCTAAATTTCGGTATCAGATCTCTAGTCCGAATATCCATCTCAGGGAACCATTTAAGTATGAAAATTTTAAATTAGCCGCCAACCGCTTGCACCTCTATGGCGAAGCCATTTTGAGGGCAGGGCCATCCTGGTTAGGATATAGGTTCCGGAGTCCAATTATTTGGCACCCTGCACCCAGATACCAAGCCCTGTATGAGATGCCCGAGGGTCAGACAGGCCATTTCTTTGAACACCTAGTTATGCATCATGGATGTAGGCCTTCACATGAGATTCCATCTCCAGCCTACTCACTCATTGCCTTACATGTCAACTACAACGTTTTCATGAGGGCATGAAAAAGGGTAAGCAGGGGGGTGTGTGGAGTACTAAAGAAGGTATGTTTTTGGTAATTATTTCAGCATCTTTTCATTAGAACTTACAAACCTTTTGCATCATGAACTAGGAAAATGATAAGGAATTGTAATAAAACATGTGAGATTAATATGCAAGACAAAAACACTGACAATTGTCATTTCCTTATGCAGAAAGAAGGAAAAACGAGAAGTTTTTGTTCCAAAGGAAAGGACAAGGAAGGGTTAATCGTTGTCCCTTTGACGGGGAACCATATGCAAACAAGGCAAAGAAAATCAAAGCGAGTCAGCCCTGGAAAGGAAGTGGAGATATCAGCTTGGCGTAGGAAAGAAAAGAGATGACTGAGGACTAACGGTTTGGCGAATCCCTTAGGATCCTTGATCCTGAGGGATCGTTGTTTTATCTATTTCTACACTTAGATATCTCCGCCTTCACCATTATAAAAGGGGCATCACTGTTAGCTCGAGAAGAGTTAGAAATCTGTTATGTTTTATGTAATTTCCTTTAAGATCAAAACTTTGATCATCGAGTCTCGTTAAGAACTGATCTATTGTAATTCCACTTTATGCATTAATACAAACTTGGTTGCTATTTCATCTCTGAGTCTGGAATAACTTCAAGCAGTGTACCCCTGGAGGCTAAGGGCCCGGCCCTGGAGGAAACTTGCTCCTGTACTATTACGTTTGGTTTATGTGTGGTTTGCTTATCGACATTATTTGGAAATCTGATGTGTTTTGTAAGTTTACATCACATGCTCTGTTATGTTTAATTTATTAAGGTTTATAAAGACAGAACTATTGTATTGACTCTGCATCGTATCACTGTTCTTTTAGGTGTTGATATAATACTGCTAGTCTTTACAGAATATTGTTGTTGTTTAATTACAGAGCCTTTGTGTTGTGCACTTGTTCATTAACATTACGGAATTCATCTTGGAAGTTATGTTATTTACGATTATTGGATCTATAAATAATGCTATTCTATTTTGAAATGCAGTCGTACTCTTTCTAACTGAGATTGATAACTGGATCAGATTACTATTAAAGTGTGTCGTGTGTATATATGGTTTTCAAGCGTTGTTCTATAATTCATCATTAATTAGTGCTGTTCCATTTTGGTGTGTTATTCAAACCGCCCTTAAGAGTGAAGGATTGTTGTTTGATTCCTGTAGATTACGATTAGTGCATTTGATCTTATAGACTAAGGTGTTACTGCTTGTTAGACTTAGTTGTTGTTACAATTTCTTAACTGTTGTTCCATTTCAGGTTTGTTGTTCTATTTCTTATCTGCCGTTTCATTTCTTGTTATTTGTTATTTTGGTGTGAAGAATGATCTCAGGCTATAGTGAGCATTGGCATCTACTGTTCGGATCTCAAATCCACGATCTGTTCTCTGGTTTCCTTTTCCATCAGTTTACAAAGGGATGGGTTATTGCTACCGAACCCTTGACTGATAAATTGCTTAGTTTTCTAAATGTGTGGTTTAATCTCTTGAAGTAGTTAGTTGTAAAAAAGCATTCGTTTACTCTTGTATCTTCGAACATTGTGCTACTAGCATTACTCTGGCAAATGATAGCCTCAGACCGAGACACTCTTTGAAATAGCAAAACGTTCCCGGATTGACATATTAATGTGAGGTAATTAGAGGTGAAAGAGACCCTTTTTATAGCTTGACACTGGGTCAGCTCATGGATTCTAAGGATTTCTCCTAGTATGCCTCCCAAACTGAGCCAGAACTGTGGAGTGGAGTCACCAAGAGGTTCGTCCTCCAGTAGAGTCGCCAGATAGATGATTACAACCCAAATAGTGTCCAGACTTTGTCTATCATCAAAGTTGGATTTGTGTCATTCCCCAAGGAAGCTGAGCTTCAGTCTCCTCTCCTTGGAAACAACGCCAATTATGTTATCACTCCAGGAAACTCTCCTAGGTTGTAGCTTGGAGATGCCTGGTAACATATAAATCTTCAATATCATTCTCTGAACTATTGGAATGGACTGGGGTTTGGATCAATTTAGATGACTGTTTCAACTCTATTTCCACTCAAGACATGCATGAACACCCTCATTTTGACAAGGCTTTAGACCAGTAATGCTCAATAGTTTATAGATTTAATGAATAAATGGAGAATCCTAACTATACCAGCATATACATATATAAACACATATAATGGCTAGCTATAGAAAGTAAATGAAGCTTGCAGATCTAATTTATCAACGCAGAGATAAGATGACAGTTATCTGGCATTAGATACAAAAGAAAACATGAAAAACCTATTCAAGTGCAAGCTTAGAACAAAGGAGAAGGTGGCAATTGAACATGTAACAACAAATAAGCTTGTATTACTGGAATGAAGATGAGACGTTGGAAGGAACAGAGTATCCACAGTCTCCAAAAGCCGAACCCTTAATACTTCGAACTTTCAACCATTTATAGGCTTTTTACAATGCTCTTGAACCCTCTAAGGCTCAAGATGTCTTAATCTATCCCCTCTGTCTTCTAACTACTTGATGCCATAACTAGACAAACATGAGCTTAGAGGAAGCTGCTCCTAACAAACACGGTAATCAAATTCTGGTAGTTTTTCCGCATTGTCAGGTGCCTCGCTTGTGCCAGTTATGCTTCATGACCATTTTTGTTGGTTCGGCTACATCGTGCTATTGTCTTTTCCCCTTTTAGCCATGTATTCCATTATTTCAATTCGACTAGCCAACTGTCAAAAACAATGATAGAGCCAACAACTTTCCTCCCTAGGTGATTGATGGGAAGTAGGGTACGAGGGCACATGGTCCATTGGATGGGATGGATCGATGGTTAGGATGTTGGTCGGGTGGTGGAGGATGAATTGTGATGATCGTGAACGAGGGTCATTAGATCAGGAGGAATGGGCAGAGGAGAATAATCACCGGAGGCCTGAAGTCATGGTGGGAGCGGAATAATTCCAAGCCATCAGATCTTGGATGGGTAGATCAGACAGTTATCGGGCAAAGGAGGTGCTCGAAAGATAATGCCCAGGAGTAGTTTTACCCGATTGGAAATGGTTTCTATCAAGCGGTCATTGGGCAGTAATCGGTAAAGGTCAGAGCCTGCCCGATTCCATTCATCAGGTGCCACGTAGCAGCAGAGGAGAGAGAGGAAACCACCTTTATCGGGTGGGTATCCCTCTCATTTGTTTCCCAAGCAATATGCACGATAGCCATTAGATCTGGTGGGAATGATCTAACGATGATGATTCATCGATCATCTCACATTGGTCGGGTGAAGTGCGAACCATCAAATTGGTGGGAAGATCGACAGCGGGGGACACGAGGATACGAGATGAACTCGAGAAATGTGCAAAGGGGTGCATATGGGCGGAAAGGTAAGTTTTTTGGGGGAAGAAATGGGTTAATTCACATAAGGCCAAGACGAAAGTGGGTTTTGTTATGCTGTGAGGGTTGGGTTAGGACATGAGTGAACGAGAATGGGATTAGATGAGTGAGAAAAGTGGGGTGATGAACTGTGTGGGAACCTCTTCGCGATAGCAAAACAAACTATTTCCTCCCTTTAGCCTTCAGAATAGCAGCGCTGCACCTCAAGGCTAATAGTGGCTTTCAGTGGATGGTATTCTATAGATCTGAGGAGAAAATAGTCTTCTGAGTTGATCAGTAGAATCGAATCTTGAGGTTGATCGGATTCAACCTTATTGTATATGAGGTCAAGTATCCATGCTAATGGGAGTCAACAAATATATGTAAAAGACATATTTTTCTTAATAGGAGATCCAAAGCAGTGCAATAGCAGCAAGGGTGATTCTTTTCTTGGTGAAGGGTTTTCCACCAGATATCTTGTGTCTCATGTGTTGATACTTCCTTGTGTTCTTATTCATTGTTATGTTTCTTATATGGTTTATTTGATGCTTATGATTTATGTATAGGTCTGCAAATATTTAATGCGTTTCTACTAATTAATATATGTGATTCCGTATAGAAGTAAATAAAAGGACAACTTGGTAATAAGTCACACTATAAATTCACCCCCCCAGTAGTGCTCAAAGATTTCCAACACTTATTGTGCATAGAAGCTTTTACTTTTACTTTTTTCTCTTTTTTCCTTTTATTAAATTTGTTCTTTTCTTTCCCTTCAAATTTATTTTCTTTAGGCTTCTTATATGGATATTTCAAGGCATAATGACTTACTCTTCCACAATTGAAACATTTAAATGGAAGTTTTCCTTTGTACTTACTTGTTCCTTTCTTCAAACTTCTAAAAATTTATGCTTCTTCTTTCTTTGAGCCTGAGCATGAACATTCATGATCTTCTGTATACTTTTCTACCTTGAATATTGCATCTCGAGTAACTGATTTTCCTTTTGTAATCCTCATTTCCTATTTTCTTAGGGAGCTAAGTAATTGATCCATTTTTTTCCTTCAAAATTAGACATTTCTTTTATTGTTGATACTTTGGGATCAAATTTAGCAGGTAGAGATCTCAATACTTTTTGGACTATTGTAGACTCCTTGATCTTCTCACCTAAGCCCTTCACTACATTAATAGTTTCATCCACTCTAAGAAAAAATTTAGCCACATCTTCATCTTCATTCATTCTTATATATTCAAATTGCATTATGTAAACCTGTGATTTAGCCAATTTTACTTTATTGTCACCTTCATGGATATTTTTAAGGTTATCCCACATATTTTTGGCAATAGTACAGTGCATTGCTTTAATAAATTTTGATTCAATTATTCCACTAAGAATGGCATTCATGTCTTTTGCATTGAATCTAAATTCAAGATTATCATCTTTGTTACCTATTACAGGTGACTCCTCATAGCCATTCTTTAATGCAGCCTAGACATGTGCACCAAGAGACGTTAGATATGTTTTCATTCTTATTTGCCAGAAGGTATAATTTTTTCCATTTAATAGAGGTGATTTATTTGTTGAACAACCTTCCTAAATGGCCATTTTTATGCACTAGATATTCCTTCCAACAATTAAGATGATACAAAATGAACTTTCTCTAATACCAACTAATGAATACTTGACCATTATTAAGAGGGGGGGTGAATCAATAATTGTGTCTTTTAAATGACCAAATTCAATTTAATTTTTCATCTTCTAAATGTTTCTTTTGTGATTGGGTGAATTACATATGTACTCAACTCTTAATAATTTCTTTTACAATTTGCAGAGTGGCATATATTCAGCATATAACGAAGAATTCAACAACATTCACACAATCAAGACATTCAACATTCAATATAATAAGACACCAGATATAAGTGGAAACTCATATAGGGAAATACCATGAATGTTGGTTGAAGTGATGTGAAATAAAGCTCCTACTACCCTTATTATCCTAGGTTTTATGCTAGATTCTACCTATAGGAGGCTACTACCTCAAATTTCTTCTGCAAGTTGTAACTTTCTAGGAAGTTCCTACTTCCTCTTTTATAGGCTCCAACTTGCTATTTTACATGCCACTACCTAAAAGGAGACTACAATCCCCTATTCAAATTACAAATTAATGTTACCATTTACATGGTTGCTTTTCTTTGCCCTAAACTCTATTTTATTTTCCTATGTTTTGTTTCTTCTCTTCTTTGCTTCTCTATCTCATTTTTTCTTTGCTTTTGATCCTCCTTCCTTTTTCTTTTATCAGGATATTCAATAAATTTCTCTCTTTTAGTGCTCAATTCTCTAGAATTTATTTCATTCAAAATGGCATCTTTTATATACAAGGCTCTCTTACTGTTATCATTCCATGCAAGGATTCAAATTTAAGGGTTATCACTTCGTCTTATATGGTTGTTCATAATTGGGCTCTTCATTTCCAAATTTGAAACTCTATTCAAGACAAATACTCCATAAAGTGCTTACAAAATTGAATAAGTGTACTTCATCATCAATGATTGCATAAGACAAAGCTTTAAAAGAAAAATCCATATTTGTACTAGCTACATTTTTAATTCTTTTTCCATATTTGTACCAACTGCATTTTTAATTCTTTTTCCATATTTGTACTGACTACATTTTTTAATGGCTTCAAGAATTCTTTTGTAATGTCTTTAGCATTAGAAACATCGAAATTCATGGATTTCGTGGTCTGTGATATACCATATTGCACAAATGATTTTGTTAAATACAAGCATCATGTTCTTTAAATATTGTTGTCGGGTTCTTATGTTCCATATTTCATTTTGATTGTAAGTCAAGCAACAAGACAATCATCAATCAACAATCAACAATAATTAGCCTTTGCATATCAATTAATAATAAACAATAGTCAACCTTTGCACATCACATCACTTTAATCATCCTTGAACCTTCATGTAATGTAAGCAACCTTGACCCTTCATGTAATCAGCCTTGGGTCTTCATGTCATTTTTGAGTCTTCATGCATATCATAGTCATCAAACATACAATCAATTTACATCAACATAACATAACATTTGGTATTAATGCCAACATTACCAACATTTGTAGCTAGTTATTTCTATCAAGGACAAATTTGCATAGCCCCCCTTCACAAGGATGCACATATGGGTGGACTCATACACCAAAGGAAACCTATCGTGGAGGAAAAAGAATGAAGAATAGTTAGGAAACATGCTCACTTTAGAAGGAGTCATGAAACATTCTTCCAATTGTCAAAAGCTTTTGAGTCATAGGTTATTTATGTAGAAAACAAGGATATGCAACATCTCAAAGAGTTGAGAAATTGTCTCACCCACGTAAATAGTTTTCCAACCCCTTAATTGGGAACTCTATTGGATTTACAAAATATTTTATGTAACACATTCGAATGGTTTACGGTACTTTCCTCAAATGAGAATATTCCCCACCATTATCTTATTTCCTCGAGGTTTTTTTTTTGATTGAACGTCCACGCTTACAATGAGTCACTTGTAGGAATTAATGTTGCACGTGTTTGTTTTGGTTAGAAATAACCAACAACACATTCGAAGAGTAATGGGGTTAAATGGTGATTTTGCAACTGAAAGACTAGATGCTGGCAAGGTTATTTGGTTGTACAATATTGTTGGTTAGGATCCAACAACTATCTTATTGTAAATGTTCAAAATATGGTGTTGATATCAATTTCTAGTGATCAACCATAGCACAATTTCTTTTCTGGTATACATTTTCTTGCTGTTGTAGACATTAGATATTTGACACCTAAAGTTGTGTATTGTTATGGATGTACACAGTAGCCCAAACCTTGTGGAAGTTGCATAGTCTCAACCCTAAGCTTCTACTTACTCTAATTAATATTTCTAATGGAGGTAAATCAAAAGATTGAATTATGTTAAGAAACATTATAATTTAGTAAAATTTATTTCAATTCTTCAAATATCAAAGTCAGACAGTGTATTCAAAAAAATATTTTCAAAATTATAACTTAGGTTTTCTTGAACAAAGAGTTCTATATAAAATGGTTGTGGTAAATATAAAATCATTATTAAGTAGTGTAATTATTGGAACATATTGAAGACGTTCCCATCATCACTTGAAAAATGTACCCCTTTTATGCAATTTTTATTCAATGTTTCATGTGAAAAGCATGACTCAAATTAAATGTATATAATAAATTATTATTTATAAAATTTAATTCCTGTTTTTTCATAACAAAGTCAATTATTACCGTACATCTTCAAATTGGTCAAAGTGTCAACTTATTATAACAAAAGAAAATATGAAAAAAAAAATATTTTTACTTGCCTACTCATTAACAAACATTTGAGAATTATTTGATATGGATTATGATACATGCAGCACTTGTTTTAATGGTATATTTGAGGTTTTGGAAGGTCCATCCATGAAGTCAACGGTTGACTTTGTCATTGGATATGATTTACTAAAGAGATAATCTTAGATAATCCCATGTTAAAAGATTAAAACTTGGTTGATTTTGTAATTAAGCATTCCAATAGTTTAAATACATAAACAAAAAACTATCTTTCTTTTTTTTAATTAAAAAAATATAAAAAAAATGAAACTCCATATTAAAAAAGTAATATAAAAAAAAATGAAACCCCATTTATAAATTTTTATAGTAAACCAATAAAGTAAATGAAAACTAAAAATAATTGACATTGAATAATCTATAGTAAACGAATAATTTGCAATACTTGTAAAATGAATAAAATATGAGAGTGATAGATTATTGAATACCATGGATTATTGCAATAATTCCAATACAAAAATTGTTCAAATATGAGAGTGATATTGTAAAGTGTTGCAACAAAATATCTGCTATTGATCAAAGCACATTTTCATGTTTGAAAAAGTACAAAATTTATGAAAAAATTGTTTAACGAAACATTATCAATTTAAGGAAATGTGGCATCTAAGTTTTGTTGAAATTTTATGGAATTTAGACTTATAAAAAAAATCCATTATTTTGTTTTATGTGGGTTAAAGCATGTTTTTGGAAGGCATTCAAAGTTGATTTTAATTTAAATGTTTTATAACAAATTTTTGCATTGAGATTGAAAATTGGACCATATGGGAAGGTCATGTAAGTCATGACAAACACTCAACAACTTGAAAGTCCAAATTTGAACGTGTAATGAAGCTTATGCATGGATTTTGTAAAACCAATCAAAATAGTGAAACAATGCATTTCTAAAACATTATTTGGAAAATCTAAGATTGGTTTTTTTTAAGAGAATGTTTTGAATTCAACCATGTACTTTTGGAATTGGGATAACTTACTTCTTTATATATTGGCATGCATTTCCTTAAACCACCTAACTTTGATTTTCATTTTTTTAACAAAACTTACATTTATTTGGCTTATGAGAAATTCCAGTTATTTTCAATGAAATATTCTTTCGTGATGTGAATAAAAGCTCAATTTCATGCATACATTTAGTATTTGATTGAAATATGGAATGAGAAGGTTTCAGTGAAACAAAACAACTACAAATATATTTGTTATAAATATGTGCTAACAAGGTTAATCTTCTCTGCAGACAAAGACAATACCTCTAGCCCAATGAGTGGGTCTAGCAACTGAAGTGACAATCAACTAGAAATATTCCTAGGTTATAATTGAAAAGAAGAAAGAACAAGATGACCTACCTCGTTTGGATGCTATTCCAATTTCCATTGTTGAGGGCCTCGAACTTCTTGTGTCATAGACTTGTTCTTGCTTCTCTCAGTGTTTATGTACCTACACAAGTGATCAAGAGACAAAAAAGCATGCCAAAACCAATAGTAAATCCAATAAAAATCTACTTAACTGATCTAGTGTTATAGCACCATTTACCACCCTTGGTATTTGTGATGCTTGGTTTATGGCCTAAGGCAACCCCTCCTTCCAGACTTGGTCCAAATATTTTAAAAACATTGTTTTATTCCTTGTGCGCTACTTTGCCTTGAGATAAAAGTGTGCAGACACGGGTTAGTCAATACCCAACCCGCGTATATGTGTTAAAACACTTTAAAAAAAAATTCCTTAATTATGGACAGAGTTCACGGTTTTTACCTGTTGATTACCTCCTATTGCCTGTGGCCCAACTATTTCCCAACTAAAAAACTAATTGGGAGGAGTATAAATAGACTTTTATGGGAAGGCCTTAAGGAGGAGAAGAGATAGAGTTATTATATTGAAATTATCCCTGACTGAGTCTGAAGTATCCCTATGCTTCAAGCACTTCCTCAAGTTTTAGGAAACCCTTGTTTCCTTGATTGTTGATATTCTCCCTCTTGCTTGAGATATCATGGTATTGATTATTATGGAAGGACGTTGTTGAAGACTGGGACTACATGGATCCAGAGGACGGTTCCACTTGGAGCTCGAAGAAGAAGACTTAGGTGAATTCTCTCTGTGTTAGTTATAGCTTTCTACAATAAAAAGAAGTGTTGTCTTGTTTCCGAGATTAACTGTGTTTATGCATCAGATACTGTTTTATTTCATACATAAATATTCATTTACTCATATGATATAAAGTTAGTTTCATTAAAATTCTTCATCTATATACTACTATGTATGTTCGAATTGAATAATTTTTAGGTTTGGAGAACATTAGGAGTTGCAGAGGCTCTGAACCCTATGGGATCTACCCGAACAAAGGACATTCAGGTATGGTCGCTCTCACATAGTTTGTTTATTTAAGTATTTTTCCTGAGTTGTATGAGTGTTTCTTACTATAGTTTTCTCTTGCTCTGTTGGGGTTCCAACCAAAAGCCCTAGGGTACTTATTCCCATAACAGAATTGGCGAATCTATTGGGGATAACAATCTTGTTAATCCTAGTTTAGGTTGTTCAGTGTCAATCAAGGCTTAGTTCTTGGTTGCTTGCTATGACAGTATTATTTGGTCTAGTAGAATCTCAGACCTTAAGTCTGATCCTTTTGATCTGGGTTTGTTTTTTTATTTTTCTTGCAAAGCTTTGTATACGCACTTTAGTCTGTTTACAGTAGTGTATACACGCTAGTTTTTGTGAAGTGAACCTATGTATATGCAAGTTTCCTTTATCAGAAGCACGTGTACATGCCTCTGTGCTTGAACACAGTCATGTATACCATTTTTTGCATTGTTTTTTCAAATATCTCTACCCAGAAAGATTTGTTTCTTGGTCTCTTTAGTCTCCAAGTGGTCAATTTTAGTCTCTAGAATTTTATTATTCTGTGAGCTTACTGTTTTGAAGTCTCTTCGGCTTTGAAAATATTTGTCCTAGGTTGCTTTTAAGTGAGTTTTATGATTTGTGTTTTGGCACACAAGGCTTCGTATAGAGGTTCTTGGTTTTTTTGCTCCTCTAGAACAACAGATTGTTTTCAATTTTAGTGTCAAGCTCGATTATTGGTCTACTTGTTTTGCTTTCTGTCATTTTGTGGCCTTATACCTTTTCTTGCTTTTTGGAAGTCCTTTTTGACGAATTTGAAATTATTTCTTTCCTGACTTTTTGGTCAGTTTGTCAAGCTCTTTCCTGTTATTTGGGTCATTTAGTACAAGTTGAAGCCTTTTTGTTCAAGTTTTCATTCATTGCCAAATTTGTAACTTACAAAGACTCCTTGTGCTCTTCTTTTGGTCTTTGAGCCTTAAGTGGCATTTAGAGTGCTTTCAAAAGGTTGTTTTGATTGTTTCTTGAAAAATAAAAGATCGTAAAAAACATTGTTCTTGTTTTCTTTTTCTAAGTTTAGTTTTGGTTTCCTTTGATTTTTTGAAAGTGAATTGTGATGTTTTGGGATTTGTCCTTCTTGTTTGGAGAGGATTTTGTATTCTTTTCAAACACTTAAGTTGACTTATTAATAGTTATAAACAATTGCTTTCATTATTTTCTAGAGTAATCTAGGATCTTGCATCTTCATTACACCTTGAATTAGGGTAGTTTTGCATTATTAAAGCATCAATAGTCTTTTTAGTTTTTGTATGTGTGAAGTGTGTTTTAAGAAAAGAAAAGAAAAATATTTATCTGCTTTATAGAAGTTTTGTAGAACCCACGTAGAGATCTCTTTTCATCGAAGAACAAAAGATTGCCTTCATATAAGTTAGTTTTTCATTGATTTCTTTTGCGTCATACAAACACCATTGGTTTCATTTCCATTTATACCCTTGACTTAAAAGAACAGCCATTAAAAATCAAGTGCTTAGTAAAATAAATTAGAACTTTTGTATTGTCATCAAAATACACCAAGAAGTTTAGGTTTATTAGGTTCTTGGATTAGGTGAGAGGACAATTAACTCTCCAAGGCCACTCTAAATTGTAAAACATAGAAGTTTGATTAAAGAGTGAAATCCAATAGTGTTAGGGAGACCGAGAAATCTCCGTGACTAAGGGTAAAGCATGAGGGTTAATGAAGAGAAGGATGAGACATACCCCCTCTCTTACTTGTCAGATCCTACCTCACGACTGTTCTGCCCAACTTCTGGTACAAGTTGGTGAGCATAGTTTCCTATCCTAGGATCCACATAGGTAGCTACAGAGGGGAATCCGTTGGCACTTGAGGTTGACATTGTATCACGTTCAGTAGTACTTCTGGAGGGAACCCTTGCGAAGCATTGGGGCTTCAACCGGCAAAGGTTGTTGTCTAGAGGTCAGTGTAACTACCTTTGATACCTTCACTAGTAGGCCTTGGGCATAATTACCCCAGTCTATTTTTGGAAGGCCCTTATTATTAACTTTCTTGTATTTTGGTGTCCAGTCCTAATCACTCGGAGTGGAAATACTTTTGAAAATGAAACAAGATGATGGAGCTTAGTGAAAAGAAGTCGCCTTCACTAAGTGGGCCGCAGGCTATTTTTGGCGCAAAGTCTATTTTTAGACTATGTCTATTTTTAGAAATTTGGATCATGGTCTATGAGTTGCAGGATGCTATTTATGGATGATTAGTCATGTTGGTAAAAATAGATGGACCTCTATTTTTAGACATATGGGCGGAGTCTATTTTTAGACTGCCAGTCAAAAAATAGAGCAGTCGAATATTATTAGCTCTTAATAATATTTGGACTATACACATTATCTTATCCTCTTGCAGCACTTCAGTTCAAGCTACGGATGTGGCACATGCAACTTCCAGAAGGAAATGCACTTTTATTATGGGTTAGTTGAGGTATTGCATGATGGACTTCAGTTAGAACTCAAGTGATTGAGTTTGGTGGAGTTGATTGAGGAGTTGATGGAGTTGTGTTCAGTTTGATTTAGTTGAACTAGTTGTATTTAGTCTAACTGACAAATACACTAGTGATGAGTGGTGTGAATTAATTATTAATTAATTCGCTAATTATTAACTGATAAATCAAGTAAATAATACATCAGTTAACTTAGTGCATGGACAGTTCAGTGGAGACAAGTGTTAGAGGTGGGTGAAAGGGTGAGACTAATATCAGTGGTGACTATAGCTGTGCATGATATTTACACAATCATTGATTGAGATTGCCAATGAGGATTGCGCAGTACAAGCCAAGGGAATTTGAACTTGGATCTGATCTATTCTCAACTTGGATTGCGCAGTAGAGGCAGGAAAATAGTGGAGGAGATTTGAACCCGTGGCTTGTTTAGATCTGAGCTAGTTTGTGTGTAGCATGTGGAGATAGTATTGAGTACTTATGAGGAGTATTGTACTATGTATTGTTACATGTTCTCTATCATTATAATATACAGATAGTTGGGGGTTTTCAGCTGTATGCTTTCCCCATTACATACTGTGTTGAATTATGTGTGATTGATGTTTCAATGTGCGCATGCGATTTTTTTTTAATTCCGCAAATTGATGATCAATGGTAGAGGAGGTTATGTATTATGCATGCATTTTGCAAATAGTGTATAATCAAGATAATCTCTGTGAATAAGTGTTATATTTTTCAAATTTCTACATGGTATCAGAGAAAGTTGATCATCAGATCTATTATTCAGAAAGTGATTACAGTTTATTTCTTCAGGCAGAGTTTGTAATCAGGCCAGGTAGCCTCTGGATTCATCCTTCTTTTGGAAGGTGAGATATCTGGTAAATGCCCATACAATCAATATCTATATGAGAAATACTTTGTTCTCACAAATTTTAGATCAGAAGCGGTTGAGTTTTGAGCTGGTGGAATTCGAATTTGCAGCAGTGTTTTCTTGGTGTCGAAGTTGAAATGTCTTTCAACGGATTGCGATTGGAGTATGCCCTTGAAGGTAGCTCGAATTATTTGCATGGAAAGACAGGATGGAGGCGGTGTTAGATGATAATGGGTTGAAGGAGTTCCTAAATGTTGAGTCCCAAAGCCTACTAATGCTGCTCAAGTTGAGGCTTGGCAAAAGAAGACAGCAAAGTGTCGAAGGATTCTGTTGGAGGGCGTGAAGGATCACATTGTATCCAGCCTACATGGAAAGGCTTCTCCATACTTGATGTGGAAAGCGTTGACAGATTTATTCCAAAGCAAGAGTGACCAGAGGAAGTTGGTGCTCAAGGATAAACTCAGAAACATTAAGTGTGAGAAAGGAGACAGTATTCCCAAGTATCTCACGAAGTTCACCCAATGTCGGGATGAGCTGGGAAGTGTGGGGGTGACTGTCGATGATGAGGACTTGGTGAGCTTGACTCTCCTTAGTCTTCCGAAAAGTTGTCATTCCTATTAGGACTCTGTCAATGGTCGGGAGAAATTGCCAGGATGGGAGAGACTTTGGTCTGATCTTGTGCAAGAGGAGATTAGGCAGAATACCAGGGACGGATCTTCATCAAAGGCATCTGATGAAGAAAATTGCGCTTTGGCTGCCAAAGCAAAGAAGGGGAAGAACAATAAAGCTTCTCATTCCGGTGCGAAAGGAAAGAAGCAGGACATGTCCAAGGTGAAGTGCTTTCACTGTCACCAGCACGGACATTATGCCACAAATTGTCCGCAGAAGAAGAAAAATAAGGAAGTTACTGGATCTGCAGCGGGAGAGGCCTTAGCCTCGCAATTTGAGTTGGATTTTTTGTTGATCGCATGCTTGGTATCAAGTGTGATGGAATCGGTATGGTTCTTGGACAGTGGTGCGTTTTTTCACATGACAGGAGATTGAGATTTGTTTTCTGATCTGGATGAGAAAGATCTTGGAGTGCACATCGAGATGGGCGATGATGGTAGATACAGTGCGACCGGTATCGGTACCATTTCCTTTGAGAGGGAGTCTGGTAAACCCTTCGTATTGAAGGAAGTGATGCATGTTCTAGGATTGAAGAAGAATCTTATCTCTGTGCCGATGTTAGAAGACAAGGGATATGATGTTGTCTTCAGCGAGGGAAAGGCTTTCCTGCACAGTAAGACAACTGGAGAAACCCGGAAGATAGGGGTTTGAGTCAAGAACCCTTATGAATTTCATGTAGATGGCTGTGTAGCAATGACATGCAAGGTAGAAGGAGTGGTGAGCCGGGATGATGGTGAGCTGTGGCACTGAAGATTGGGCCACCTTCACCATGGAGCTTTGAAGATACTGCAGCAGATTTCTATTGGGCTTCCTAAAGGCACTCTTGCACAGTCATATCAGTGCAACGGGTGTACTTTGGGAAAATTTGTGAAAGCCACCTTTCACGAGAAGGATAGTCATGCCACGATGATCCTTGAGAGAATTCACATAGACGTGTGTGGACCTTTCTTAGTAGCTTCGACAACAAAGCACAAGTACTATGTGATCTTTGTTGATGATTTCTCTCGAAAGTGCTAGATCTTCTTCATGCAGAAGAAGAGCGAGACATACTCAAAGTTTGATGAGTTCAAAGCACTAGTCGAGAAGGAATCAGGGAAGAAGGTGAAGGCTCTTAGGAGCGACAATGGTGGTGAATTCATCTCTGGCGAGTTCAAGGACTTCTACAGCGCAAAAGGGATTCGAAGAGAGCTCATAGCTCCCCATAATCCACAGCAGAATGGGGTTGCTGAGTGGAAGAACAGAATGATCGTGGGTGCTGCAAGAGTGATGTTGCATGATCAGGGCCTACCCCTTCACTTATGGGCGGAGGCATGCAATACTGCATTATATGTGCAGAACCGTTGTCCTCACAAGATACTTGGCATGAGTACACCCGAGGAGGCTTATTCTAGTAAGAAGCCTGATATTTCCCATTTGAGGATTTTTGGTTCTCCTATTTACATGCATGTGATGAAGGATGCCAGGAAGAAGCTGGAGCCGACCGCAGAGGTTGGGATATTTGTGGGGTACACTGATACACCCCACAACTATCGTGAGTATTTGCTAAACAGTCGCAAGACTGTTGTGCGACAGGATATCAAATTTCAGTAGGAGAAAGCCATGAAGTGTTTGCTTGAGAGGGAGCCACACTTGCATGCAGATGAGGAGATATTAGTTCCTAAGGATGAGCTTCAGGATGTGGATCAGCCACAAGATGAAGTTCATGGAGTGTAAGAGACCACTCATGGAGCGCCAACCATCAGAGGGCGAAAGCGCACTACAGAAGCTGAGCGACTGGCTCAAGATGCAGAGAAGGTTGTAGGACCACCTACAACACAGTGCAGATAGAGACAGTCACCTGATCGGTACACTGGATACATGGCTCTTGTGAGCAAATGTGTCATGACTAAGCCATCCTTTTTTGAGGAAGTTGTGGAGGATCTCGCATGGGTAGATGCCATGGTGGAAGAGTATGATTCATTTGTCAAAAACAGTGCATGGGAGATTGTCCCAAGACCGGAGGGGAAATCAGTGGTGGGTTTGAGATGGATCTACAAAGTGAAGCAGGCAACTAACGAGAGTGTGGAGAAGTACAAGGCAAGATTTGTTGCCTGAGGCTTCTCACAGATAGATGGGATCGATTATGAGGAGACCTTTGCACCTGTCGCAAGGTATTCTTCCATACAGACGATTCTTGCTCTCTCAATGCAGATGGGGTGGCACATCCATCAGATGGATGTGAAGACTGCGTTCCTCAATGGAGTCATTGAGGAGGAGGTGTACATAGAGCAGCCCGAAGGTTTCGAGATCTTTAGCAATGAGTCGCATGTGTGCAGGCTCAAGAGAGCGTTGTATGGGTTGAAACAAGCACCTTGTGCTTGGTACATATGGATAGACAATTATTTCACCGGACTTGGATTCTCCAAGAGTGAGGCAGATCCTAACCTATACCAGATAGTGGTGGAGGGTAAGTTGTTGATCATTGTACTTTATGTAGATGATTTTATTTTGACGGGAGATGAGCTGTTGATACTTTCATGCAAGGAGGATCTTGCTAGAGAGTTTGAGATGAACGACTTGGGCCTCCTTCATTATTTCCTGGGATTGGAAATTTGGCAGCGTAGTGATGGACTATTTGTTTCTCAGGGTAAGTATGCCCGGGAGATACTGGAGAAGTTCAACATGCATGGCTGCAAGCCTCTTGATACTCCTCTTCCTGGAGGTTGGAGGAAGGAGGATGCTACTTCAGCAGAGGTAGTGGATGCCACTATTTATCGACAATTGGGGGGTCGCTTATGTATCTGGTCAATACACGACCTGATATATGCTATGCTGTTAACCGCTATGGTTAAGCCAACCAAGCTCTTCTGGAAGGCAGGCAAGCATGTATTGTGTTATCTCAAAGGCACATCGGGATATGGATTATGGTACAGACAGGAGGATGAGGTGAAGCTACGTGGCTTCACGAATGCGGATTGGGCAAGGAGTCCAACGGATAGAAAGAGCACATCTGGAGGGATCTTCAGTATCGGGTCGACAACAATTTCTTGGTATAACAGGAAGCAGAGATCCATGGCACTCAGTTCAGCAGAGGTCAAGTATATGGCAGCGAGTTTGGCTACATACGAGGCTATATGGATGAGGAAGATCCTCGTCGGGTTGTTCGGGTCACACTTGGAGCCTACTGTGATTTATTGTGATAACTAGAGTTGCATTAAACTCTCGGCTAATCCAGTATTTCATGATAGATCCAAGCACATCGACATCAGGTACCATCATATCAAAGATTGTGTGCAGCGGAGAATCATGTTACTTTCATACATTCCCACGGATGATCAGGATGCTGATATCTTGATGAAGGCACTCACCAGGAGCAAATTCGAATACCACAAAGGCGGGATAGGGGTTGCAGATAATCCATATCTTGTTGAGAGGGAGTGTTGAAAATGCAACAAGATGATGGTGCTTAGTGAAAAGAAGTCGCCTTCACTAAGTGGGCCCACATGCTATTTTTGGCGCAAAGTCTATTTTTAGACTATGTCTATTTTTAGATATATGGATCATGGTCTATGAGTTGCAGGATGCTATTTATTGATGATTGGTCATGTTGGTAAAAATAGATGGACCTCTATTTTTAGACATATGGACAGAGTCTATTTTTAGACTGCCAGTCAAAAAATAGAACAGTCAAATATTATTAGCTCTTAATAATATTTGGACTATAAACATTATATTATCCTCTTGCAGCACTTCAGTTCGAGCTACGGATGTGGCACATGTAACTGCTAGAAGGAAATACGCTTTTCCTATGGGTTAGTTGAGCTATTGCATGATGGACTTCATTTAGAACTCAAGTGATTGAGTTTGGTGGAGTTGATTGAGGAGTTGATGGATTTGTGTTCAGTTTGATTTAGTTGAACTAGTTGTATTTAGTCTAACTGAAAAATACACTAGTGATGAGTGGTGTGAATTAATTATTAATTAATTCACTAATTATTAACTGATAAATAACCTAAAGAATACATCAGTTAACTCAGTGCATGGACAGTTCAGTGGAGACAAGTGTTAGAGGTGGGTGAAAGGGTGAGACTACTATCAGTTG
>APFE030984340.1:50153-70665 GCA_000404065.3 Pinus taeda
CTATACCAGATTGTGGTGGAGGGTAAGTTGCTTATCATTGTACTTTATGTAGATGATTTGATTCTAACGAGAGATGAGCTGTTGATACTTTCATGCAAGGAGGATCTTATTCGGGAGTTTGAGATGAAGGACTTGGGCCTCCTTCATTATTTCCTGGGATTGGAAATTTGGCAGCGCAGTGATGGACTATTTGTTTCTCAGGGTAAGTATGCTCGGGAGATACTAGAGAAGTTCAACATGCATGGCTGCAAGCTTGTTGATACTCCTCTTCCTGGAGGTTGGAGGAAGGAGGATGCTATTTCAGCGGAGGTAGTGGATGCCATTGTTTATCAATAGTTGGTGGGGTCACTTATGTATCTAGTCAATACACGACCCGATATATGCTATGCTATTAACCAGCTTTCACAAGCTATGGTTAAGCCAACCAAGCTCTTCTGGAAGGTAGGAAAGCATGTATTACGTTATCTCAGAGGCACATTGGGATATGGATTGTGGTATAGGCAGGAGGATGAGATGAAGTTATGTGGCTTCACGGATGCAGATTGGGCAGAGAGCCCAACAAACAGAAAGAGAAAATCTGGAGGGATCTTCAGTATCAGGTCAACATCAGTTTCTTGGTATAGCAGGAAGTAGAGATCCGTGGCACTCAGTTCAGTAGAGGCCGAGTATATGGCAATAAGTTTGGCTGCATGCGAGGCTATATGGATGAGGAAGATCCTGGTCGGGTTGTTCGGGTCACACTTGGAGCCTACTGTGATTTATTGTGATAACCAGAGTTGCATTAAACTCTCGGCTAATCCACTATTTCATGATAGATCCAAGCACATCGACATCAGATACCATCATATCAGAGATTGTGTGCAACGGAGAATCATGTTACTTTCATACATTCCCACGGAGGATTATGATGCTGATATCTTGACGAAGGCGCTCACTAGGAGCAAATTCGAATACCACAGAGGCAGGATAGGGGTTGCAGATAATCCATATCTTGTTGAGAGAGAGTTTTGAAAATGCAACAAGATGATGGAGCTTAGTGAAAAGAAGTCGCCTTCACTAAGTGGGCCCGCAGGCTATTTTTGGCGCAAAGTTTATTTTTAGACTATGTCTATTTTTAGACATATGGACCATGGTCTATGAGTTGCAGGATGCTATTTATGGATGATTGGTCATGTTGGTAAAAATAGATGGACCTCTATTTTTAGACATATGGGCGGAGTCTACTTTTAGACTGCCAGTCAAAAAAATAGAATAGTCAAATATTATTAGCTCTTAATAATATTTGGACTATAAACATTATCCTATCCTCTTGCAGCACTTCAGTTGCAACTGCCAGAAGGAAATATGCTTTTCCTATGGGTTAGTTGAGCTATTGCATGATGGACTTCAGTTAGAACTCAAGTGATTGAATTTGGTGGAGTTGATTGAGGAGTTGATGGAGTTGTGTTCAGTTTGACTTAGTTGAACTAGTTGTATTTAGTCTAACTGACAAATACCCTAGTGATGAGTGGTGTGAATTAATTATTAATTAATTCACTAATTATTAACTCATAAATCAACTAAAGAATACATTAGTTAACTCAGTGCATGGACAGTTCAGTGGAGACAAGTGTTAGAGGTGGTTGAAAGGGTGAGACTACTATCAGTTGTGACTATAGCTGTGCATGAGATTTGCACAATCATTGATTGAGATTGCCAATGAGGATTGCGCAGTACAAGCCAAGGGAATTCGAAATTGGATCTGATCTATTCTCAACTTGGATTGCACAGTAGAGGTAGGCAAATAGTGGAGGAGATTTGAACCTGTGGCTTGTTCAGATCTGAGCTAGTTTGTGTGTAGTATGTGGAGATAGTAATAAGTACTTGTGAGGAGTATTGTACTATGTATTGTTACATGTCCTCTATCATTATAATATATAGATAGTTGGGGGTTTTTAGCTGTATGCTTTCCCCATTACATACTGTGTTGATATGTGTGATTAATGTTTCAATGTGCTCATGCGATTGTTTTTTTAATTCCGCAAATTGATGATCAATGGTAGAGGAGGTTATGTATTATGCATGCATTTTGCAAATAGTGTATAATCAGGATAATCTCTGTGAATAAGTGTTATATTATTCAAATTTCTACAAATACTTGAAAGTTGTTTGATTGTTGATATCTTTAGGGACATTTTAGTGAGTGTTTTGTGCTCCTAGTCGGCCTAGATTTATAATTTTCTTGAGACTTGAAGTAGATTTTTTAAAATAATTCAAAGTGGCTGACCGACCATCTCGACGGTCTCGAAGACTTTGTGGGCTTTCATCTACGAGTCTGGAGCCTTCTCTTAGAAGGCGTGGGAGAGATTCTGCCAGTGGTTTCCAACCAGTGGTAGTAGGCACATCAGATATTGATCCTCTGCTTGGGGGAATTAGTTCACAAGATAGACTTGGTACTAGTACAGAGTTAGAGAGAAACACACCAGTTCTTTCTCGAGTACTCTTCCAGTCGAAAGATAGTGCTAAGTAGGATAGCTTTCAGAGTTGGTTGCAGCTCTGAATTGTCCTCTCCCTCCTAATCATCCAGACGTTTTGTTATACGTTGGAACTCTGACTCACAGGTCTTCAAGCCCAGGTTTACGTACATCTATCCCTTCGATGACCACTACTGGAAACATGGCATCCACAATGAGTGTTGCGAGCATGCAGACTCCCATATCTATAAAAGGGGGAGGAACTATCTCCATCCCTTCTAACACTCCTAGCACATCTATATTTGGGTTTACTTCCATTCTGTCAATGAGTGGAAGTTCTCAACTTAATGCATCCAGTTTTAGATTTTTCCCTTTCGGAATGCCCTCTCAAGGTATTCCTTCGGTTCCTTTGAATATACCATCAACTGCCTCTACATCCATGATGACTGGATCAGCTTCTTTTCAGGGTTTCCCATTTGGAAGTGGTCATATACCACATTCCAATCCGACAGTAGGGTCAATGACTTTTCCTTTTACAAGTCAAGGTAGTAACCCCTTTCAGAGTTGGACAAACCCTACGGTTAGTGGGATAGGAGTTGGGAATCAATTTTTAGGCCAACAAGGGAATGTGGCGTATTCTTCGGTTAATCAATTTCAAAGTTTTTCACCCTTTGCTAACACATGGAACCCTTATCAGGGGCTATTATTTCATTTCAATACTACGTTAGGGGGTAACTTCACTGGTTACGGAGGATTTTCGGCAGGAGTTGGTCAAACTCCAAATTTTGTTGGACCACAAGAATCACCTTTTGGTTTAGTAGGCTCTACAAGTTACTTCGGGCAACCCAGTGCCTTTCAAAATCCAGGTCATTCTTTTTAAACCTCCGAGAACCCCGCCCATTCCGGATGGAATTCCCAAGGTTCTCCACGACTTCCTTTTCTGGCCACGCTTAATTTGCTAGACTTAGGTAAATTAGTGAATGATCCAATTAGGTACAATCTAGCTTGGCCTCTGGTTCCAACTCAACTTCCATCAGATATTCCAAAGTTCGAAGGGAAGAGTGGTGAAGACTCGGGAGACCATGTGACCACATTTCACTTATGGTGCTCATTCAACTCCCTGATAGATGATTCGATCAGTTGAGGTTATTTTAGCGCACCCTAACCAAGAATGTAACCAAATGGTATATAGAGTTTCCAAGGGGCACCTATACTTCTTTCGTTGATTTGGCTAATATTTTCTTAAACCATTTTCAGTTGCTTGTCTGCTATGAAGCCGAAACTGAGCTTCTGGCCAACTTTCATCAAGACACAACAACTCACATTTTGGATCATATCCAAGAATGGAGACAGAAAAAAAGGCTTATAAAAGCCAAAATTCCACCAGAGTTCCGTCTCGAATGGTTTCTCAAATCATTACAACCTGAGATCTCAAATGATGTTTCTCTTTCCGGTGTTTATTTAGAAGAGCATGCTATTTTTCGAGCCCAACAATTAGAACTGATATATTCTCAGTCTGGGACTCTTCAGAAAATCCTACCTGGTGCCCCTAGATCTAAGGTTGATTTAGCCAAACTGAAGCCAAGCCCTCATGCTGATGGTATAGTTGGATCAATTGACGCAAATATGGTGAACCTTTTGAACCAATTGCAATAGTCGTCTCTACAAACTGCTTCTTCTAACTAGGTATCATCGCCTACACCTTTGCCTTCCCAACCTACCTCTATAAATGTCGTTCAGGCCACTAACCCCAAAGGAAATAAAAAATCCAATGGGAAAAAGAAGGGGTGAGGTAACAAGAAGAACCAGGAAGGGAAGGGTAATCCGAACAAACCCGACAACAGTGTCGGTGAGGGTAGAAAAGAGTCCAAGAAAAAGGTTAAATTTTCATGAAAATCATGCAATGGAGATCATTTGACTCACCTATGCCCTAAGATTCAAGATGCTCAGTGCTTGTTAGTGTAGCAAGGGTCCTCTAGCTCCTAGGCTGTCCTGACTAATCCTTTTCCCCAAGGGCATCTATTACTTGCTGGCGCGAACTTGAACACTGGTACCTCTACAGGGGGCAACTAGGAATGGGAGAATTCCTCAAATGTTTATATGATGAACTCTCATGTCGAAGTTGCTACATGAGCACATGATTATGGTGAAACGAAAACATCTAAGGATAAATCTATTCTCGAAACAATGAACCCACTTCAAATTGAGTGACTCTCTGCTGAGTCTATACCTCGGATACTGAAAGGTTCCACAAAGTGCTCGACTATTAATCCTAATGCTAGGGCAGCCCAGAACTACTCGATTGTAGAAGATCTGGCTCAAAGTTCTTATGTTATGTCTGCATTGAAGGTACTCTAGTGATTTCCTTCTCATAGAAATGCTTTTCTTTCGGCAATCGGGGTAGTGGATTCAAAGAATTCTTTAGTGCTCACTTTTGATATGTTGAATGTCAAAAAGAGACTTCTTCACTATATGGCTTTCGAAATAAAGTCCACTTACCAAAAAACCAATATTTTTCAGACAGTTATAGATGAGGGAGCTTCCACATGCATAATGTCTATGTCATGTTGGAAGGCCATTGGATCACCTTCAGTTGTTCCCTCACCGACTCTCTTAACAGCATTTGATGGGAATTCTCATAGGACACATGGAACTATCCCAACCTTTCCTATATGTGTTGGAGGAAAGGTCGTTAATATTGAGGTACAAATCATTGATGCCAACCTGGATTATAACCTCCTCTTAGGAAGGAATTGGATTTACGAGATGGATGTTATAGTTTCATCTTTATTCCGCATCCTTTGTTTTCCTCATGAGGGGAGAATTGTTAAAATAGATCAGTTAGATTATTCTTGAGGTGACTCTTGTCCAACTTCGGATTCTACCGTTCCATTGGTGGATAATCCCCATCAACCTATTGACAATTTAGGACTTGGGATATACTCTTCCTTGATGGGTATATTTGACCTTCCCCCTCCTATAGCTAGAATCAATGCAATTTCATCCTCCAAGGGGTCTTCACAGAAAGAGTTCTTTTGAGCTCATTATTTTTCAGACCTTTGACCTTACCTTCATCTACGACCACATTAGATGGAGAGTAGGTTGGTGGAATGGAATTTCCATGTCTGCAGCAGAAATTAGCTATCAATCTATCGTCAACTCTACAGACAACCATCCCACTCCTTTTTCAGAGGAGGAGTTAGATGGTGATGTGGCTCCAGCTTGGACCCTTGACTCTACTTCTTCTCTAGATTGCTTAGATACAGTTTTACCATATGAGGAAGCAATTTTAGAAGAAATGATGGGTGTAGATCGACCGTGGGAAGATTTACATCATCATTCATATTTTCTTCCTCCATTGCATGAAGTTGAATCTAGGTTCTCCAATCTGCTTACTAGCGATGTTTGTACAATTTCAAATCCTTTGGATCTAGCACAATTATTTGCCAAAGGTAATATGTCAATTATCCCAAAAACTGTACCTATAAACATCTCTAGGAATCCTAATGTTATAGAAAATGTCTTCATCAGAGCTGATTTTTCCCCTAAAGAGATTCAAATTTACACCAACCTCTTTAAAGAGTTTTGAGATGTGTTCTCTTGGTCTTATGAGAAAATGCTTGGTATTGATCCATCTATAGTCTAGCATGAGATCAAGACATATGAAAATGCCAATCCTATTCGTCAGAAGCTTCGACCGGTCAATCCTCAGAAAGTAGCAGCTATTAAAGCTGAAGTTGAAAAGCTGCTTAAGGCGGGTTTCATATACCTCATTCCTCTAATGGACTGGGTTTCCAATCTAGTCCTGGTAGATAAAAAGCAAGGAACGATCCGAGTGTGCATCAACTTTAGAGATTTGAATAAAGCTTGTCCAAAAGACAATTATCCCACGCCTTTTATTGATCAAATTGTTGATGAATGTGTAGGTAATGAAATTTTTTCGTTCATAGACAGATTCTCTAGTTACAATCAAATTTCTATCCATCCAGAGGACCAACATAAGACAGCTTTTATTTGTCCCTAAGGCATGTTTGCGTACAAGAAGATGCCTCTTGGTCTTAAAAACGCTGGAGCTACGTTTCAGCAGGCCATGTCTTATGCTTTCCACGACATCAAACATGTTATCGAAGTATACTTGGATGACTTATCTACTCATTCTCCAAAGAGAATTGATCATCCCAGCCACCTTCGGTTAGTTTTGAGAGATGTCAATTTTATAAAATCTGGTTGAATCCAAATAAGTGTGTTTCTATGATCACGTCTAGTCAGTTTTTAAGGTTCATCATATTGACTGAAGGGATTCAAGTAGATCCTTTCAAGTTTGAGGCAATAATTTAATTGCCTTTCCCATCTTCCATCCGTCAACTTCAAAGTCTCCAAGGAAAGGCAGATTTCTTGAGAAGATTTATAGCAAATTACGCCGAGATTACTAAAGGATTTATGCATTTGCTTAAGAAGAGAGTTCCATTTTTATGGGATGACTTTGCACAATGGTCTTTTGATGCCTTGAAGTAAGCATTAATCTCTGCCCCATTGTTGAGTCCACCAGATTATGGCAAAGCTTTCCTTTTGTATCTCACAGTGGCAAAATCAACCATAGGTATGGTTCTAGTTCAGGGGGACGATGCTCTCACTAAGAATCTAATCTACTACTTGAGTTGAGGCTTAGTAGGTCCTGAACTATGCTATTCTCCTATTAAGAAATTGGCCTTGACAACTATCCATGCTGTTCAGCGGCTTTGTCATTATATTCTGCTACGCAAAACGTTCGTCTTAGCAGCTGTCAACCCTTTTTAGTTTGTCCACAGTAGGTGAGTGATTGGGGGCAAATACAATTGATGGATTCTTATTTTGCAAGAATTTGATCTCGAGTTCTTGTCAGCCAAGTCTAAGAAGTCATTGGTTTTTGTGGAATTAATTTCCAAGCTGCCTTGTGAAGAAGACATTGTTTATGAGGAAAATTTCCTCGACGAATATTTATTCCTCATTTCTTCATAAGATCCCTGGTATGGAGATATCATCATATATCTCCAGACTTTGAAGTTTGAGTGTCAAAAGTTATGTCACCTTTCCAAAAGCTATGTTATCATTGGTGATAGATTATATTGCAGAGGGGTTGATTCAATCCTTAGGTGTTTCTTAACTTTACAAGAAGTAGAATCTGTACTTAATGATTGCCACAGTGGAGCTTGTGGCGGTCATCTATCATGGCTTGCAACAACCCAAAATTTTTTACATGTCAGCTACTTTTGGCCTTCATTTTTCAAAGATTATATTGAAGCGGTCAAACGTTGCCACCCTTGTCAAATCTATACTTGGAAAATGTGCATGCATCCAACTCCACTTTTTCCTATTATCCCTATCGGTCCATTTACGAAGTGGGGCATTGACTTTGCTACTTGCAATCTGCCTTCGGCCGTGAATCACAAGTACATCATAGTGGTCGTAGACTAATTTATGAAGTGCACTAAAGCCATGCCTACCTACAAAAATGATAGTGAAACAGTAGCCTTGTTTCTCTTCAATCAGATTATTTCACATTTTGGTATCCCGAGAGAAATTGTCACTGACAATGGCAGTCACTTCCAGAATCAACTAATGACTGAATTAGCTCTCAAGTTGGGATTCTGATAGGAGCATTTGTCTTTGTATTATCCTCATTCCAATGGGCAAGTCGAAGCTGTGAATAAGTCCCTCAAGGCTATCCTGTAAAGGACAATTGACAAAAATCATTCCAATTGGCACATCATGTTGTACCCAGAACTCTAGGCATACCAAACCTTGGTGAAGACTGCCACTGGTTTTACTCCTTTTCAATTAGTTTACTGGCTAGAATCTATTTTTCCTGTTGAATGTGAAATTCCATCCCTTAAGCTAGCTGTAGAACTTCTTCCAGAGATGTCTAGTCTCGAAGAATGCCTCGTTCATTTGGAACATCTTGATGAGTAGTGTCAAGATGCTGCCATAATAAATAAGGCCCATAAGAAAAGGGTTAAAACTTAGTATGATAAAGTTGTCTGTCCTCGGGTATTATCTGAAGGCAACCTTGTCTTAGTCTATGACCAAGATAAAGATGCCTTAGGGGCAAGAAAATTCAAGTGTGTGTGGTATGGTCCCTTTATAGTAAAATGAGTTTTGGAAAAAGGGGCTTATGAATTAGTTGATTTTGAAGGGAACAAGTTGGTGGAGCCCCGAAATGGGCTCTACCTTAAGAAATATTTTTCTTAGGTTCCAAACAAGCAATTTCTTGTTTGTTAATATTGTATTTTTGTACATATTTGTTGGGCAGTTTGTGATATCGACATTTTTTTTATCTACTTTGGCAGGTGTTGATGGATGATTTGATATATTTTGGATTAGTCAATGGTGCTAGTTGGCACACTCAGATTCTTGCTTCTACAACTTGGGTGATTTATTATCCATCTGGCCAATTGATGGTATCGAGGGGAGTATGTATTGGTCCTGCTTCAAATAACATGAATATACTACCGTTAATTTACTATCCGAAGTAATTTCTGATGGGATTGATTCATTGGTAGTTTATCTTGACTCACAGCTAGTAGTGTCACAATTAAATAACATTTATCAGGTTTGTGATTCTTATTTATATTGCCAATTTTTGAGAGTGAGAGTGTTGCAATGATCATTTATTTATATTACATATGTTCACATTCCACAATCTGAGAATTTGTTAGCAAACACTATTGTTAATCAAGAATTAGATTGGCATATCCATCATTTCTCAAATTAAACAAACATCAGAATTTGGATTTGTATATATATCATAAAATTTCTTGTGTATAGATAAAGTGTTCAAAAAATAATATACAAAATTGGAACAAAATGTCCATAATCATGTCCAGTCTATCTATCGACTCATCTCAGGAAGAGCGGCTAAAAAGTTAACTACTGCATTGGCTACATGCTGAAGTATGTGGACCTAGTCCCGTGGTACCCCTACCACACGGCACTGCATCTCCTCAGGTAGATCCTCTATGGCTATCATCAGTACCTAGTGAGTCAGTCTCACCAAGTTTCTCTGAACTGCATATAAGAACCTCTCTATCTCAATTGCTTCCTCTTCGACACCTCTTCCGCGATGCTTGTGCCTCGGAAATCCATTTGGTCTCATTGGAACCACATCTGGAACATGGCCATTTTATCAGTATTTTGTCCCATCAAAAATATTTCTAAATTCATTTCATATTTAAAAAAGAGAAAAAAAAATATCTTAAAAATTTACAAAAACTTAAAAATTGTTACCTATGTCTCCGCATGTTGCTTTTGGTGGCAACACCAAGTCTTGATCTCCTTGGAAATCCATACCAGCATACAGGTCGTCGTCGACTGCGATGATTTGTTGGTCCCACTGAGAAAAAAAATCATCATTGAAATTCATCCTAGGCACGTCCCCACCTCCAAGGCGTTTCATCAAGTCAGCCCACCTACCCATTCGGGGATCTCGAGGGCTACTGATGGAGATAGATACTTTGGGACATAGCCCAGGTACCTTCTCTAAGAAGAAGGAGCATAAGATAGTCCCATATCCAAAGCTCTTTGTCTAACCGTTCTTAATAGAGGTCAGTTGGCTCTTCATGTTGGTCAGAAGAGGTGTGCACAAGTTGAAAATTGTGATGAGGCATTCCACTGCCAGGCTCATGGACACTCGTGAGACCTTATGCAGTGATGTTGATCCATTTACCCTTGCAATGGTAAACAACAAAATGCTCAGAGATAAACTATCCACATGTTTTATTGGAATCTAACTTCCAATCTTTTCTGAGTGCCCAAGATAGTATATATGTACATAGTCTTCTATTGAAAGACTACTTCTTGTCTTGCGAGTCGAATGCACAACCTCCCCTCTTTGGGAGAGACATGTAATAAAGTAGATGTATTCAACCTCAATCCGTAGAGGCATTTGATCTATCATGAAGGCATCATCCTCTACACTCCAGTAGTGGATCAGCAATTCGAGCAGGCATGTGTTGGCTTTCATGTTCGGCATTTTGAAGAATTTCAATAAGTCGCACCCTCTCAATGCATCTAGTGCATTTTAGTCGTTCATTACCTCATTGTCAATTGTGGTATGCTCTCTCTCTCTCCATGTAATGGTCATCCTGAAAAATTTGAGTTTCAACTGTTAGATTTTGTGTTTAAACTTCAACTTGCGTACACGTGGGTTCCCTTTACACACAGTCATGTGTAAGGCCATCGTATATGTGGGTTGATCACATCCAACCCACGTGTACGTAGAGTTGGATTTTTTGGCATGAATTCCCACGGTCAAATCTTAATGAAAACTTCTAAAAACTATCAGAAAACATTGCAAGCATTATTTGAGGGTTACCTGATAACTTTGGTGCAATATGAATGGTCCAATTCTTCAAAGGCAAGTTTGCTCCTTTTTGATCCACAGCTCTGTGCTCCAAATAGAAATAAAAAAAAATTGTGAGTCCAAAAGTCATTATATAGCTTTGAAATTGCAAAATATTTTTTCAAAACTTGATTTTTCGTCTCATGAATTTTTTGACTTGTGGGCTTGGATTGTCAAGAATGGGTTATTTTTCAGGATATTTTGGAGAATTCTTCGAGATGTTTTTTCGGTCCCATTACTGCTAACCTGTCATGGCAGGTATCATTCACTCAATCGCATATAGGTCAGGGAAAACCATTTTTTCCATTGCATCTTGCATACTAGCCTCCATTCAATGATACATTAGCCATAGGGCCGGCCCCATCATGTCTTGGTTAGAAAACCATGTTCACTTACCGATTTTTAAATCATGATGCGATGGTAGAGCCATCCTTTACATGGGCATCTTAGTTAGAACCTTGTTGACATTGGTTGCCCATGTTGTTATACTGAGTAGGCTCGGGAGTCCTCTTTAGTCCCGTCATGACTTGTGCGTTGAAGACACATTCTCCTTACTTCTACGCTTATTTCTGGCCTTAAACCTTAGAGGCTCCTTTGTGTTGAATTGCACTGTTGTATTGCATTTTGACTATTTGCACCTTTTGGCCTTGAGTTGGCTTCACTTGGACTCATGTTTAAGCCACTTATTTGACCATGTCTTCTAAAAATCAACCATGCAATCACTTAACTTCTGCAACTTGACACATCCTTTGACCCATGGAAAGAACATCCCTTTGAGTGTCCTTGACCAGTTTCACCTCCCTACATTGAGCATAGGATTGTTCCCATGCTAGGAACTAGATCATCTGTTTCTCTGATACTCGTTCTTTCCAATGTACTATAGCATTTTTTTATTCTTTTTCTAGCTTAAAGAAAAAGACAAAAAAAAAAAATATATTCCAAAAAGAGCGAGAATGGGCAACATTTCCATATATTGTTGGCAGCTAGAGTTATTCATGTCGCCCTTGAACAAAGCACTCAAAAGAAAGTCTCTCCATTTTGGGCGGGATTTAGTTTGACTTAGGTATGCCTTAACCTTGTTATTGAGTCAGTTCTCCTCCGATTGGTTACCTCTTCCAATCATATGGAGAGTTCGCACGTGCCTCCTACATGACAAGCTTATACATAGTTATCATATGTTTCCATATAGTCATCATTGAGTCGTGCTTTTGTTCAAGGGAAGTAAGCTTGAGTCGGCCTCTCTGTGGTGTCTCTTAACCCATTTTTCAGTCGGCCATCCCTGGTTGTTAGTGTCATGTTTGTCATCACATCAGTTATATTGGTCCTTTGCTCATGTCGGTTTGAGAAGGTCTCCATTGACTTCTTATTGGCGTGTCTTGTCCTTATCGACGACGACATATTGGTCTGAGGACAGGCTTAGAGCTGCACCCTAGCCCTATTTTCATTATTGATAGGTCACTTTGTACTCAGCATCGATTAGTATCATGGGTCTTTGACTAAGTGGTTTCCCTTGTGTTTGACATCAGCTTTCATTATCACACATTGGGATTTGTGCAGTACCTTGGTTTCCATTTGACCCTATTGGTGGATTCCTCGCCTCTATGTTAGCTTCCATTATTGGTTGGTTTAGAGGGTTTCTATCATGTGCTAGATACTCTTGTGTACATCGAAAACGTGCTTCAGTTGGGTTACTACATCTTTTTCATCTGATTCCTTCCAGATTATTGGCCTACCGGTTACACTTGTGCTAGATTGATGAAGGATGCCTTAATGCCTTCCTTCTAGCGGATCTTTTCCTATCAACTACGACTCATTGCTCTGGGACAAAGATCTAGAGTCCATTTGGTAGTACCTTGGGGTTTGCAGTCATCAGTGGTAGATTCCTTCACTATTGACAGTGGGAAACCATTATTGTCCCCTGATTGATAGATTCTTCCAGGTGTTCGACTTCAGCTCATTCATTCACACTTGTTAGATTGTACTGGGTACCTTGACTGTCATTATCATTATTGATGAGTAGTCTCACGTTTGTTAATGGTATACATCAATGACTGGTAATCAAACAATTTCTCACTTGGTCGACCTCAGATCATTTATTCTCATTGTGTAGAAATGTACCACAGCAGTCAGTGAAGACCTTGGGTTGCATTAGCATGTTTTGGTTCACTTGTCAGTTGCTCTTGATACTGCTAGTTGACACCATCCACCGTATATGTTGTAGTTCTTCACAATGACATTTTATATGCTGGCATCCAAGTTGTGATGTAGTATAATTTTATTCCATCATGTTCATGTGGTACGACTGGGATCAGTTTTTGACATCAGTGATCAGATTCATCTTTGAGCTTCATTGATCATCTTCTTATATGTGATATTTAGACATGTACTTTTTCGATCACAATCAGATGATCCATTATGTACTTTCGGTTCTTGACACTTGTCTACATAATGGATTTTCTTGTACTTGATATGCGGACATGCTTTACTTTCTCGGAGCATGGGTATGCTCGCCTTAGACAACAATTTCTTTCTAATCTCTTTTTGATGGCTTGGCAGGCTAAATTTTGGTGAAGTCCTTCTTAGTCTCATCAAGGTTCTTTCCATATACTTAATACATTTCAGCCATCATGTACCCCTTCTAACCTCATATATTAGGGGGCATCTGTTATAGCACCATTTTCCACCCTTGGTATTTGTGATGCTTGGTTTATGGCCTAGGGCAACCCCTCCTTCCAGACTTGGTCCAAATATTTTAAAAACAGTTTTTTATTTCCTGTACGCTACTTTGCCCTGAGATAAAAGCGTGTACACGCAGGTTACTCAATAGCCAACCCGCGTATATGTGTTAAAACACTTAAAAAAATTAAATTTCCTTAGTTATGGGCGGAGTCCACAGTTTTTACCTATTCATTACCTCCTATTTCCTGTGGCCCAACTGTTTCCCAACTAAAAAACTAAATGGGAGGAGTATAAATAGACTTCTATGGGAAGGCCTTAAAGAGGAGAATAGATAGAGTTATTATACTGAGATTATCCCTGACTGAGTCTGAAGTATCCCTGTGCTTCAAGTACTTCCCCAAGTTTCAGGAAACCCTTGTTTCCTTGATTGTTGATATTCTCCCTCTTTCTTGAGATATCATGGTATTGGTTATGGAAGGAGGCTATTGAAGATTGGGACTGGATGGATCTGGAGGACAGTTCCACTTGAAGTTGGAAGAAGAAGACTCAGGTGAATTCTCTCCGTGTTAGTTATAGCTTTCTACAATAAAAAGAAGTGTTGTCTTGTTTCCGAGATTAATTGTGTTTATGCATCATATATTGTTGTATTTCATATATGAATATTATTTTGATGTATAACTAATCATTTTCTTATATGATATAAAGTTAGTTTCATTAAAATGCTTCATCTATATACTGCTATATATGTTTGAATTGAATAATTTTCAGGTTTGGAGAACATCAGGAGTTGCAGAGGATCTGAACCCTGTGGGATCTACCCGAACGAAGGACATTTGGGTATGGTTGCTCTCACATAGTTTATTTATTTAAGCATTTTTCCTGAGTTGCATGAGTGTTTCTTACTGTAGTTTTCTCTCGCTCTGTTGGGGTTCCAACCCAAATCCCTAGGGTACTTATTTCCATAACATCAAGGAATGTCAAGCTAAATAATACATGAACATATATATTTTGGGAAGATAAACTAGTACTTGTATATTATTAAGAAATAAACGGAAGCTTACAACCAAAGCCTTGATGTTGAAAGGATATCCTTGAGTGATAATCCAAGTCCAAGCCAAGAACTCTCCAAGCACTCCTTCTTCAAGTCTAATGAATAGCCTCTAGGTACAAGCTTAGCATAAGGATCCAATTAGGCATAGACCAACCATTTGAGAATGGAAGAGGGTGAAATTATAGGTTGGGAAAGGGAGTTAAGACTTCTCCAAAGATAGGATTAGGCCCTCATCTCAAGGAGGTAGCTCATAGGGATAAGACAATGAGGCCAAGTCATTATAATTCAACCTTATCTATGTGAAACAACCTCCATCTCGCTGCTCTAAAAGCTTCTAGATCACGAAGCTTCTCATCTCCTTTGGGAAAATTACCTTTTTGGGATCATTGTGGGTATGCAAGGGAACAGAGTGAGGCCATTGCTAGTTAAGTACAGTGTAATATGTGACCATCACTATTTTAACCCTCATAAGAGTGATGACCCTCATTTTAGGGTTTCAAGAGATATTTCTTTAGGGAAATCTTAAGGCATTTTCTAATCAAAGTCATAGGAGGGATCTAAGTTGTATACATGGAAGAGTATATTGTATAATGGTCATGTTTTGGGCACTTATGGGTATGTCATAGGGAAGTGTAGGAAGAGTGACAAAATATAGTGTAACAGATGCCCCCTAAAGCAAGAAGGCAGAATGAGGAGTGATGGCTAAGATGCTTTATGAGATTTTGGCATGGACGAGGACACACAATGTCAAGAGACCTGCAAAGAAAGGATGCATATACATATACATATCTGAGATCAAAACATGAATCCACGGCATGGACGCAGTCATCCAAATGATGAAGACTATTTGAAAATATCCATGGTATGGGGGCAACCATCCTGATAACAAGGATCATCATAAATATAAAGTCCCATAGTTTGGTCACAACCATCTGTATAGTAGAAACATGTGTACAATCATGAATGACATATAACTCCATGCAGCCTGAGTCATGATAGACAAGACTCGTGTTCTTGCACTCCATCCTGACCCGATCAACCTACGAATTCTAACATGTGAATAAATGTGTTGAAGTCAAATATACTAGAAAACTACCTGATTACCTACCAATGATGTGGATAGTTAACAAGTACGAGAGAAACCACCAATAATGACAATGGCTCTCGAGGCACAACAGTACAATCTGTGAATGTGATAATGAATTTGAAGTCGAACACTCGTGGAATCACTCAATCGAAAGCCAATGATGAAGATTTGTCGTCAGATGCAAAGAGCTTGCCATTTAAGGCATGCAAGCTCTAAGGTACTGAAAGGGAGTCTAAGTCATCTTCTTGGATAATAGGTGAAGTCAACAGGAAGCAACCCATCGAAGGAGGGAAATGATGAATCCTCTATCATTGACATGAAACAAGGAATAAAGTGGAATAATTTTCAAGACTACAACAATGACTAAAATAGTGTATAAGTAAATAACTGCATCTTGGACTTCTCTTAAACATCGACGACACGACTCCAGAGTGTGGTAGAATCTAACTCGACATAGGACTAAAGGTCATGATGACAATATGGAATAGTCAAATGAGAGGCAAAATGGATCACCCAAACCTGGGAGGACAAGCGATTGAGTGAGGATATCCCAAATCTGACATGAGAGCAAAAGAGTGTCATGTTTAAGAGCGACATGTTTCATGTTAATTTCCTCCCCACTATTTCTAGCAAGTACCCCAATTATTTTTATCACAAGCTTGAAGGGGATAACATATGCTTGACATGTAAGTTCATTCTTCGAATGAATCCATCCTAGCAAGTTTTATGAGCCTTAGGAAGGAGAAACTATGTCTCATCATGGTACCAAGTCTGTCATCGTAAAATTTTAATGAGTCTAACGTAATAATAACTTGGTATCTTTTTCGCATTTAGAGAGTTTGAAAAAGAGATGAAAAAGAAAACTCCATCATGTCCCTTTTCGTAATTTGTCTCTCGAATCCGAAAAGGCAGAAAACAATATCCAAGAGAACCTCTTAACCATGTCCATCATGGTGTACCTTTTTCATAAATAGTCAATCTCAACGCGAAAAAGAGGGAAATGTATACTGAGGTGACGTCAATTCATTTACTTTAACAAGTTCAAAATGACAAGTACTCGACAATCTTTTCAGTTTTTTGAGAGTCAGAAAAGAGCTCAAAGATGACTCTAGGGTGGTTCCTTTTTCATTTATTTAATGAGTTTGAAAAGGAGATAAAAAAAACTCACAAGAATCAATCAATAATGATCACTATTCACTTGAAGGCACCTTTAACTGCACAAAGAAACACACCCATCACTGATATCAAGAAAAATCATTAAAATATTATGAAAATATTGACCAAAATAACTTGCAAAACTTATAAATAACCTAAAGTAATTTTATTTTTACTATTTTACCATAGTAAGCTCTGAAAGTGCATTTATGCCCTAATTCTCTCGATTTTCAAGTGGCTGTTACGGGAGATCCAAAGGACCATTTTGCGAACTGTCTGCAACAAGTAAGAGGCTCATCACTACTCTTGCATTTTATCACTTTTTTATGCATTTTAAATGGTAATTTTTATGAAATAAGGGAGGATTTTTAAATTTTAGGGCACCGACGATCATCGCAAGTATGGTCATCGGACCCACGATGATCACGCGTGATCCCAAAGGCTAATGGCATTTCTCTATTTGTAAAAATATGTGTGATGGCACCAAGGCTTATTTTTTGGAAGGAAAACCCTCTTTTCAAGTGAAAATTTATTATTTTAATCCATGAAAAAAGCATTAATTGGTGTTAAATGATTTCTTGTAGGATATCATCGTATTGGAATGGAAGGAAAGAGGCCATAACGATGAAGACCACCAAGTAGGTCAAAATCTTGAATGCATAAATGCTCTGAAGAATTGCGGGTTGCTAAATTTCTTCAGGACCACATGGTTAAGGGGTCAGATGGAATTGTTGCCCTATTTGATCAGTCTCTGGGGTGTAGATATAGATATCTTCATCATAAAAGGCTAGTAACTAGAACTTGAGGAGATGGATATCTACTTCATCAAGAGATTGTCCTAACAAGGGGAAGCGATCCATCTCTTTGGATCTCACCAAGGAGGTGAAAGTACAAGGACTCTAGTCCAAAGGCATTGTCTTGGTGCTGAAATGACCAATGGAGGGAAGGTGAAGATAGAAACAATCACCAATAACCTCATCTTGAGAACATTGTTTTTCATTATGGCACGTGTATCTGGCACACAAGCCTTGCATGAGGCTTCAAAATTCTAATTCCAGTATGCTATCGCATGTTTGACCCCCACCATCATTAACGAGTGTGGAGGCCTCTTGGAAAATATGAAACAACAATTGACCAAGGGGAAGCATGGACATCTGAAGCAATTCGAGTTTGGTTCAATACTGGTGACCTTATTTTTAGAGTCGGTGTCCTTATTATGGTATCAGTGGGAAGAGGTACCAAATCCTTCCCCCCAAGATACAAGACTTGTGAGATGTAGTCAACACATGTGATCCAAATTGGATCCATGAAAAATAATCAAAGCACCATGATTGTATCAGATCAGGACAAGACTTCGATTTCAAGAGCATAGAGCGATCATAAAAACCTCTGAACAGTGGCAGTTGGTAGCCAGCGTGGAATGACGAGGACCTCTGTGAAAGCGTGCTGACTGAGGCCCATGGAGACTGCATAGGAGGTGAAACTAGCACTTGGGAAGCCCAAATTGGGAAAAGGAGGCCCCAAGTGCTCGGTTGCATGGAAGCTAAGAAAACCATGGGAAAAAGTGCAAAAGGCTAAAGGCAGGACCCGCACTCCAAAAACTGGCAGTATTTATCGAGGACACCCTTAGGTGGTAAGTGGATTTGGAGAAAAACGAGTGATTCCACTCAGCACCTGACACGTGGCAAGCAGAGGAGAGAGAAAACTGCTGCTCACCACATGCTAATAGTTGAGCGAGTCAACCACACGAAATGAGCGAATGATGTTAGATTTTGGGGCTCCAGATCTAACGGTTGAGAATGCGCCTGATGGAAGAACCGGATTTGACAGGGGACTAAGCCGATCTATAAGGATTTGAGGTCTGATTTGACCGCTGAGGTGGCAGATGATTCATTCCATGATGAAATTGAAAAACCAAACCGACGAGGAAGAGCTGGCGCAGTTTGTTGGAAGACAAGTTGCCACTCCCTATGAGTCGTTGATGATGATGCCAAGACAGGGAACTCCAAGTGAGCAGCAGTAGGTGACTCGATGAAGGAAGAAGGGGAATCGAATAGTCATGAGATCGACTGGCTTTAAAGCCATGAATGGAGAACATAAAACACATCGAGAGAGGATGCCAAGAGGAAGAATCAGAGAGAAGAAGACAATGACAGAGAAAAGAAGAGACAGTGAAGCAAAAATCAGAAAGACAGAGGGTTGAACTGACCATAGGCAGCGTCGAGCACCAGAGAGCTTCAGAGGTTCAAGCCATCCTTGAGAGGATCAGTCAGGATTGAGCACAACATTGGGCTCCTTCCATTAAAGACCAGAAAGGTCAAGAGCTGGTAAGGAAAAGAGTTTGTGCACTCTAGTGGCTTGGGGAATCCAAGAACCACCCTGCCAAGCAAATTCTGTTTCAGGAGACTCATATTGAGCTCCTTCATTGTAATTCTCTGCTTTAAGAAACAATAAAAGAAGGCCACCACTGAAAGCTGGACCAGAGAAGTAGCCCTGGAAGATAGGGTGAACTCCTTATTAATTTGTTGTGTTCTTGTATTTTCTTACTGTGTTTCTCTGTTGTTTTCCATTTCAAGTGTCTGTGTGTTTTGCAATTTGATCAATCTGTTGCCTAAAATAACATAGACACACACTAGCTCATGAGTCTGCAATACCTTCATTCATTCATTAACTAACTGAGATCACTCAAGGGTGATTTTCAGATCAAGTGGTATCAAAGCTTTAGGCTGTATGTTTAGACAAGCTTGTGTTGGTTTAGCTCTGAATGCTCACTAGATCAAAGCTCAAATTAGGAGAAGGAGAGTTGGTCGAAACTAATCCTAAAATTGGGAGAGTCTATCCTTGGAAGACAATGTCAGAGGAAGGTCCTATGGATCCAGACCCTCAATTCATAGAAAGTTTCCTAGCCATAAAGTCTATGGTAGAAGAAATGTATAAGGACTTTAGAAAACACAAGGATGAAGATTCATCAGGCTCTAAACAAGACAAAGGAGAAGATGAATCACATTTTCTTGACCACTCAAAAGGAAAAGGGAAAGAGGGAATCTTTCTCACACCTCCTAATAGCCTTGTACATAACAAGAAAGCATATTTGATCAAACTAGATGTTAAATTTGATTTGCCAATATATGATGGACAACTAAATGCAAAAAAGTTGGACAATTGGATTAGACAAATTGATGTTTATTGCAGAGTACAGAACATCGACTCAGACAAGAGTAAGATTCAGCTGGCAAGCCTATGCCTAGGAGGCACTGCCTTGGTTTGGTGGGAAGGCAGAACCCAAGCTGACCTGAAAAGACATGGTAAGACTATCTATGTCTAGAGAAAATTTGGTTTTGTAATCAAAAAGCAGTTCTATCCTTTGGCCTACATGCAACATGTTATGAACCATCTCAAGAAAAGATAGAAAAAATAGATCAACGCCTTAGAATTCAGCCTCTTCGAGGGGGAAACCTCATTTACATTACATAAATGAACAATTCTTGGATGATTCAAATGAAAATACCTCCTCTCTATATATAGGAGTCTAAGGGGTCATTATATAATTAGAGCCTACATAACAATAAAATGTAAGGGCACAATAATAACAATAGTGGGCTTCTATGGGGCACAATAATAACAATATGGGCACTACATGGGTACATCAATATAATAAGTGGGTTGTACTAATAACAATAAGGGGTTACCTAGTAGTATAGGGGCCTAAC
>APFE030984340.1:70685-94095 GCA_000404065.3 Pinus taeda
TTGCACTGAAGTGGCATTATCCTTTAAAAGTTGGAGAACTTGTTGTTGATGCTCGATGTGATCTTTCACTGCTTGAACCTTTTTCTTCTTGATATGTCCTTCTATCTCTAGAGTTTTGGGAGTGGTAATTTCTTCCAATCCTTTACAAGATATGGTCAGATTCATTTCTTGATGCTCGATGTGATCTTTCACTTCTTGAACATTTTTCTTCTTGATATGTCCTTCTATCTTGATAGTTTGAGGAGTGGTAATTCCAACCAATGAATTGACAGATATGTTTGGATTCATTTCTTCTTTCTTGATGTGATCTTTCACTTCTTGAACATTTTTCTTCTTGATATGTCCTTCTATCTTGATAGTTTGAGGAGTGGTAATTCCAACCAATGAATTGACAAGATATGGTCTGATTCATTTCTTCTTTCTCTGGGGTGGGGTCCTAGCGTATATCCTCTTCTTTTGATGTTTCTTGATCCTTTTCTTCCTCCTCTTCATATTTTATGTAAAATAAATTCTTCTCAGTAAACTTATGACCTTTAGTGCATTTGCTATCACAATTGTAACAAAGCCCTTTTTCTCTTTTTTCTCCCAATTGTTGTGGTGTCACCCTTGTAGGTTGTGGAAGGCTAGGAGAAACAACACCTTTGTCTTTATAGTTGTGAGGGGTATGCTTCCTGGTTTCCACAATTTTTCTTTCCACTATGTCACAAAGCCCTTTTACTCTTTCCAATTGTTGTGGTGTTGCTCCAAAGAAGGTGTTGCTATTTGTATCTTCATAATGTGCTATCATTTCCTCCATGAAAATTGACCACGTAACAAGTTTTTTATGAGAACAAAGCCCTTCATACCATAAAAATTGATCCGGTTCTAAATATGAAGATGCAATACATACCTTTTGTAAAAGTGGTACACCATATAGTTCAAAATATTGCTCCATCTGAAGTATCCAATTTACCGGATCCTTGCCATCAAACTTCCTCATCTTGCTTTTTCTTGATTTATGAGCTTGATCTTGAAACGACTGTAACTCTGTACCTTTAGATATTTAAGTTCTGAAATTGTGACCTGTAGTAGCCCTCAGTATCCTCTTTCCAATGCCACCAGTCTAATCCAAATTGGATTCTCCAAGAAAGCGTTATGCACAACCTCCCAAGATGACTTGATTATAGACCTTTCCAGAAGAGCGAACTTGTATGAAGTGCCACGTGTCACTTTTTCAACCTTTCGTACTGAAAAAATATATAAAAGAAACTACAGTCCATCCTATTTCTGTACCTTCTTACAAAATTTCAATCCAATGCACAGAGAGAAGGTTATGACGATTTTATCCAGGTCACCTGTTTTGAATGTAATTCAGGATTCTGCAAAAGGACCAACTTCCTCAGTTCATATCTCCGAAAGTATAGTGCAAAAATATCTGAAATTCGGACCTGAGCTTTATTGCGATGTTTTCTCAACTGGGTTTTTGCCTTAGCTTCCGAAACATCGCAGAAACAAAATTATAGCGAAAATGCCACGATGTCCTGTTTGGAGCAGCGAAACCCTAGAATCCAAAACTCTGATACCAAATGTTATGTAACCAGCTCAAGAAAAGATAGAAAAGATAGATCAACGCCTTAGAATTCAGCCTCTTCAAGGGGGCAACCTCCTTTACATTACATAAATGAACAATTCTTAGATGATTCAAATGAAAATACCTCCTCTCTATATATAGGAGTCTAAGGGGTCATAACATAATCAGAGCCTACATAACAATAATAATGTAAGGGAACAATAATAAAAATAGTGGGCTTCTATGGGGCACAATAGTAACAATATGGGCACTACATGGCTACATCAATATAATAAGTGGGTTGTACTAATAACAATAAGGGGTTACACTAGTAGTATAGGGGCCTAACACAACAAGCCATGATGAGTTGGCAAACTCTTTAGCAGTTGAAAGGGAAAATTGTGAAAGGGCACACTTAAGAATTTAGAAAGAGAGCATTGATTCTAGGAATCTCATTAGACTCACCGGAGACTCTGTTGAAGTACATTGGTGGTCTGCACAGCTACATGAGGCATACCATCCTCATGTTCAATCCCACTAGTATAGATGAGGCATCTGTACAAGATACGCATCTAGAAGCTAGAGGAAAGAATGGAAATCCAGAAGTTAGGGGACCATCCCAACCCACTGCAAGCAAGAGAAAGGAGAAAAGAAAGCCAAAGTGGAAAGCAAGGAAGGCTAACACTGCACAGAAAATCAAGGCTTCATGCACGCACTGTAAAAAGGATGGGAATAATTATGAGCATTGTTGGATTCTGCATCTAGAGCTGAGACCTAAGAAATTCAAGGGCAAGAAGAAGAATACTGCTGCAGCTATTTAGAAAGATTTGGGGTCAGACTCGGGAGATCAAACAACCATTGCAGCCATAGGTATAAAAGGTTGTCTGCTTTAGTGAATGTTGAAATCAAGAAGCAGGTGCAAGAGTTTCTCGAGAAGGGGTTCATCAGGCCTAGCACATCACCATGTGGGTCACCAATCGTTTAGGTGAGAAAGAAAGATGGCTCATGGAGAATGTGCATTGATTACCAAGCACTAAATAAGATAACAATTAAAAATCGTTATCCCTTTCCTCGCATAGATGATCTTTTAGATCAATTGAAGGAAGATGTTTATTTCACCAAGCTAGACTTGCATAGTGGATACCATCAGGTCAGAGTGGCAAAACAAGATGCACGGAAGACTGCTTTCAAGACAAAGTAGGGATTGTATGAGTGGTTTGTTATGCCTTTTGGCTTAACTAATGCTCCTGCTACTTTCATGAGATTAATGAATGATGTACTTAGGCCTTTTCTTGATGATTCTGTTATTGTGTATCTGGATGACATTCTGACTTTTAGTAAAACGTGGGAAGAACACTTAAAGCATGTCAAGCAGACACTAGATGTTTTAAACAGAGAAAAACTTCATGTTAAACTCTCAAAATGTGAATTTGGCAAAACATATCTAAATTATTTGGGTCATATAGTAGGGAGTGGTGAATTGAAGATAGATCCCTCTAAAGTAGCAGTCATTGTAAACTAGCCTAAACCCAAGTCTGCTACAGAAGTGAGAAGCTTCTTAGGGGTAGCACAATATTGGAGGACATTCATTTCTAACTTTTCCTCAATTGCAGCTCCCTTACATGCTTTAATAGGATTGAGCAAGGTCTTTTAGTGGGGAGGCAAACATCAGAAAGCCTTCGACACCTTGAAAGAAAAGATTAGTACAGCACCTGTACTAGCAGTGCCTGATCTGCAAAGACATTTGAGATCCAAACAGATGCCAGTGACTATGCCATGGGAGCAGTGTTGACATAGCATGGTAAACCCATATGTTACCATTTTGAGACTTTTAATCATGCAGTAGTTAACTATCCTATATATGATAAAGAATTGTATGCATTAGTTCAGAGTGTGAAAAAGTGAAAACATTACTTAATGGGAAAAGAGACAGTAATACACACTGATCATCAACCACTTCAATATCTACACTCCCAAACTAAGTTGCAGCAATCAAGGCATTATAGGTGGATGGGTTTTCTACAACAGTTTCATTTAGTCATCAGATATAAAAAGGGCATACACAATAAAGTTGCAGACAAGTTATCTAGACCCATTATAAATGCATCTACTATACTTAAGCATAATTCTGTGTTACATGAGAGTTACATTGAACAATATGCTCAAGATATAGATTTTAAAGATGTATATCCAACTTTGAGTCAAGGCAAATGGGTAGAAGAATTGGATTATCATGTAAAGGACCGACTCTTAGACCATTGTGGGAAACTCTGCATTCCACAAACTGAGAGAGTAAAGATAATTAGAGAAGCACACACTTCTCTGATATCAGGTCACTTTGGGGTAACTAAAACAGTTGCACAGCTGCAAAGATTTTGTTATTGGCCAAAAATGAATGAGACAGTTTCTAGATATGTAAAAGGGTGTACAATGTGGGCTAAAAGCAAGCCCAGCAACAGAAAACTAGGCTTGTACACTCCATTACCAGTACCTTCACACCCTTGGGAAAGTCTTTCCATGGATTTTGTTGGAGGACTTCCTAAATCTAGGAAAGGTCATGATTATCTATATGTTGTTGTGGATAGGTTCAGCAAAATGTGTATTTTGATACCTTTTAATAAACAGATTATAGCTAAACAAACCACAAAACTGTTCTTTGAACATGTATGGGTTCATTTTGGATTACCCACTTCCACTGTATCTGATCAAGACACCCAATTTGTGGGGAATTTTGGTCAAGTCTGTGAGAACTGATGGACACCAAACTGAAGAAAAGCATAGCTTTTCATCCACAAATTGATGGCCAGACAGAAGTAGTTAACCGAACAGTGATCCAGTTACTTAGAGGACATTGCAGCAAACATCCTAAGCTTTGGGATGAACATTTGTGTTATGTGCAGCATGCATACAATAGAGCAAAACATTCTTCTACACAGAGATCTCCTTTTGAGACTTGTTTTGGTTTCACACCAAGGTCTCCTTTGGATTTTGTCTTTGGTAAAGATACCATATTTGAGGGACACAGTGACGTGGACAAGGCAACTAGGTTCATTGAAAAAATCCAGGAGATCCACCAGGTAGTACAGGAATAGCTAGAAAATAGCCAAGCCAAATACAAGGCTAGGCATGACAAGCATCGGATGGAGCATAGTTTCCAAGTTGGTGATCAAGTCTGCTTGTATATCAGCAAGGATAGGATGCAAGGTGAAGGTAAAAAGTTGAAGCCTATCAGGTATGGACCTTTCAAAATACTTGAGAAGATTGGTGAGAATGCTTTTCGCCTTGACTTACCAGCTTACATGCACATCTACTCAGTTGTAAATGCGGATTTCTTGAGATTGTTTGAACCCTCTCTAATTGAGGATCCCAAAGAGTAGAGTTAATTGCCTTCTATTGATGACCAGATACTTGAATATCTTAATGAATTGCAGGAAGACACAGTTCTAGATAGGAAGGTGAGGATGACGCACGGAGGAGATGTTGAGTACCTCAAAGTAGGGCTCAAAGGTTCAAAGCCGAGTAGTGCATTGTGGATTCATATTGGACAAGTGAGGCAACAGTACCCTCACTTAGTCGATGCTTGAAAACCAAATTTTGGTGGTCCAAAATCTTTTCAGTGAGAAGGTTGTGATCTGAATTGGATCCACGAAAAATAATCAAAGCACCATGACTGTATCAGATCGGGACAAGACTTTGAATTCAAGAGCACAGAGTGATCAGAAAAACATCTGAACAGTCACAGTTGGCAGCCAGCGTAGAATGATGAGGACCTCGGCCAAAGCGCATTGACCAAGGCCCATGGAGACTGTGTAGGAGGCGAAACTGGCACCTGTGAAGCTTGGATTGGGAAAAGGAGGCAGTTTTTGATGCGCGATTAGCGCTAATCACGCATCGCTGGGCAAAACCCCTCGAAATGGAATAGCCTCAATTGCTCGGTCACATGGAAGCCAGGAAAACCATGGGAAAAAGCACAAAAGGCTAAAGGCGGGACCCACGCTCCAAAAATCGGCAGTATTTATCGGGGGCACCCTTGGATGATAAGTGGATTTGGAGAACAATGAGTGATTCCACTCAACACTTGATGGGTGGCAAGCAGAGGAGAGAGAAAACTGCCGCCCATCACATGCTAATGGTTGAGCAAGTCAACCGTGTGAAATGCGAGAATGATGTTGGATTTTGGGGCTCTAGATCTAACGGCTGAGAATGCATCCAATGGAAGAACTGAATTTGATAGGGGACTAAGTGAAGATCTATAAGGATTTGAGGTCCGATTTGACCATCGAGGTGGCAGATGACTTATTCCATGATGAAACTGAAGAACCAAACTGATGAGGAAGAGCTGGAGAAATTTGTTGGAAGACAAGTGGCCACTCCCTTTGAGTCGTTCATGTTGATGCCAAGACAGGGAACTCCAAGCAAGCAGTAGCAGGCAACCCGATGGAGGAAGAAGGGGAATCGAATAGTCATGAGATTGACTGGCTTTAAATCCATGAACAGAGAATATAAAAAAGAAAACACACCGAGAGAGGACGCCGAGAGGAAGAATCAAAGAGACGAAGACAACAACAGAAAAAAGAAGAGACAGTGAAGCAAAAAGCATAAAGATAGAGGGTTGAGCTGACCACAGGCAGCGTCGAGCACTAGAGAGCTAAGAGGTTCAAGCCATCCCTGAGAGGATCGATCAGGATTGAGCACCACTTTGGGCTCCTTCCATTAAAGACCGGAAAGGTCAAGAGCTGGTAAGGAAAAGAGTTTGTGCACTCTAGTGGCTTGGGGAATCCAAGAACCACCCTGCCAAGCAAATTCTGTTTCAGGAGACTCATATTGAGCTCCTTCATTGTAATTCTCCACTTTAAGACACAATAAAATAAGGCCACCACTGAAAGCTGGACCAAAGACGTAGCTCTGGAGGATAGGGTGAAATCCTTATTAATTTGTTGTGTTCTTGTATTTGCTTACTGTGTTTCTCTGCCATTTTCCATTTCAAGTGTCTGTGTGTTTTGCAATCTGATCGATCCATTGCATAAAATAACATAGACACACACCAGCACATGAGTCTGTAATACCTTCATTCATTAATTAACTAACTGAGATCACTCAAGGGTGATTTTCAGATCAACATGCCTCAAGGAGGAACAGGTCAGACTATGCATTAACCACCACAATTTTTCTTTTTGCTAGAATGCCAACTACTCATGGTAGATGACTATGCCTACGCTGGCATGGATTTAAGGTGGGATCCAAATCTACCTCTACCACCAGGAGAATAGTGGGCCGATGTAGGTAAAAGCTTGTTTTTGGATTTTTTCAAGTTTTTATTACTTTTTGTAAAAGTGTAAAATGAGACTCAACTTATGATAAATGTGTATATGTGGGACTAGAGAGACCACCAGGCATGTCACCAATATCACGATAAGATGCACATCAAATAGTGGGCACAAACTATGAAGAAGGGATAGACCCCTTAGCTAAGATGGACCACAATATGGAGGTGATAACTCGGGGAGTCCCAAAGTATGCCACTATTGATGATGTTCCACTGCACTGGTAGAGACATAGAGTGGAGTATATGTGAGACTACGTCAGCTATTAGGTGGAGTGATCAAAGTGGTCTCGTGCTATCATGAGCATCATGTAGGCCGATAGCCTTTCTAGCTCTTTTACACATTTTGTAGGCTTTGAAAGCCAAGTGTCCCTGAACACTTTATTTTTTGATATATCGATGTAAACACTATAACATACGTGATATATATGTGCGTGTGTGTGTTTTATTTTCTACTTATGTGTCCATAATATGATTAGTTTTATGAATGACGCAAATGCCTATGAAGAACAAAATTTTCTAATGCATCTATTAATGTATTTAAATTATGTGGAATGTGTTGATATGTGATGAAATCAAAATTCCTTTCCAGTAATCTAACACGTAGATACATATGCAACATTTGTGGATTTCTCACTGAGTAATGATCTCATTACAAGGAAAAGGTGTCCCCAGTTGAAAGATTTTGATAATTTTAGGGTGAATTGAAATGTCAATGGGTAGGGTTGTAGTAATGTTTCCCATATTACCCTCCAACAGGACTAAATGTACTAGGACAAGTGTTTGAAGTGGAGGCATGGGACAATGAGAAACAAACACTTCAAGGGAGGAAGGCATCTCACCGAGGCTAGGAAGAAATGAAGAACGATGATGGAGACCATTCCATGGAGTTTTGTCCAGAGACATGAACTCAACAATACTCTCGTTGGTGGGGAATGTCTCTTCCAAGGATATGGAGAATGCCAAGAACCAAGCCAAGGAGATGGCACATAAGTGTCTAGGTTCATACTGAAAATAGTATGAATTTCTGAAGCATCCATCAAAGCTAAGACAATTTCCTAATAATTTTTCTCCAATGGGCTTAAAGGCATAGAATCGCCAAATGAATCAATTTGATATAGGTTAGGGATAATATGAAACCAAGATCATATTGATTGAATTAAAATATGAAGGTGGGAGAGTAAAAGTACCCATTAAAGTAGAGTCTTTGAAGAGACCAGCCCCCACACTCTCATAAGGAATCTCAGTATTTCCCACGTAAGGGATGTTTTCGTTCGATGAACCAGAAGAAAAAAACACAGCTGGTCAATGGTGACAAGTTTTCCTTCGTGAGGAAAACGAAGCACCGGGAACAAAGAAGAAACCACACAAAACATCGCGTGGGTCGAGCTTCGCCTAAGAATAAGTTTGTAGTTGATATTTGCATCTACAAATTCTACTTCTAATTCAATGGTCTTTCCTTCCAATGTAATTAGAAAGTTCGTGAGAATATTGTATGGACGTGAGCCTCTACCATCAAAGGCCTCCAAAGTGTTCAGGGATTGGTTAAGAGAAGGAGCATCAATGGCCTTCCAACATGAAACAAACATGATGCAGGTAGGAGAACCTTCATCAATAACAATCTGATGGATCGTCTTTCCTTTAATAATAACTTGTATCAGAAAAGAAATCTGATGTGGAAGACGAGGAACGTGGCTTTCAAGATCAAAGGCAATCAGACTCGAATCAGAAGGATCAATAGCACCTATAGTAGACAATAATGACTTCACTACACTGGACAGGTTTGGAGAACCTCCAAGGCAGACATCGTCAAAGGTTCTTGAGCTAAATCCTCAACAATATTGTAGTGTTGTGCAACTCTATCATTCAGGTTATAAGATTATTTCTAAAGAACACCCTTGGGTGGTGGTTGGATTACGGACTCATTCTTAAGGAAATCAATATGGAGCAGACCAGAACTAGACAGAGTAGAAGTAGAAGGGATATCAGTGACTTCTTTCTCCACTATCTACTTATGTGTGGTTTGATAGTCTTTAGTTCGAGTAGCGATCAAGATAAGTGATGAACTTTGCATCATGAAAAATTGGGAACCAGAGGAGGCAGAGGACTGTGGTTGGTCTACCAAATATTTCTGCTGAGATGGGAAAGGCTCTTTTAAGACAGCCAGAGTCCCTTTTAACAAGCTATTAACTTTAGACCGTTGCAGACAATCCTTGGTGTAATGATCTTCCTCAATGATGAGGCAAGGATATTTCAACTTTCTCTTAGAATCATCATCAACATATGACTTAGGTGGATCCTATTATGGGGCATCGGCTTTGGCTTTACCTTTTCCCTTTTTATTACCTTTAGAGTACTTATCTACTGTGGTAAACTGAACAGCATGTACCTCAGAGGTTTTACCAAGACTAACTGAATTTTTTTAAGGATTATTGGAACCAGTGCTTGAAACAGATTTCTACTTCAAAGAAGCTTTCATGGAAGTCTAAGACACGAAACCAATCACACCATCAACAGGTAGTGCATCACGAGACTTTGATGCTATCAGATCCAAAGATGGTCTCAAAGCATCAAACAATATCTCTTACAATGTCTGATATTACGAATAGACTAAGTTTAGATACTAGGAAAGGGTGATAGCTTACTCTTCAATAACACATCCACCTATAGCTATATCCTTAGCAATCTTGTTAATGAATCATTTTGTGAACCATTAATTCAACAAATCATCAGTAATATCAAACTTAATGAGGTGACACCGACATCTCCATTCATGGATATGATTAGAAAAGTGGATCGTGGTTTCTTGCTTAAGGGATGTAAGCAAACGAGTGCCAGTTTCATACCGAACTTGCAATTGGAAGTAGGTGAGGAAGGCTATAGCCAGAGAGTTGACGTCAACATAGGTACCTCGAGGCAACTCAATATACCATTTTGCAGTAGCACCTATGAGGGTTCTCTAAAAGAGGCAAAGACAGATAGAATCATCGATGTACGTATTGGAGGAGCACCATAGGTGCTATGTCATCACATGGGTTTGCGGTCCCTCCTTAGAATTCCACTCGAATTTGGGGCAATCGATTGTAATTTTTGTTGGAACTGGAGGCTAGTAAGGCAAATGAAGAACAGGATCATTTATGAGCCTCGAGACATCAAGTAGCCCCAACGTAGCCAAGAAAGGAAATTTCATGTTGAATGGCATATAGGGTCTTTGAGGAGACCCAAACTACAGGTTCCATCCTTGATGGTAAGGATTTTCCCCCACAGTGGAGGATTTTTTTCCGTACGGGACCCAATTTTGTCCCCACTGAAGGTCACATTGTCCCACAGGTTTGATATTGACCTACCATAGGCCGCTGATAGGCATTGTATGCAGAATATGGGTTATAAGGTTGTTGAGTCTGTTGACCCTAGACAAAAGAAGATTAACCCTGCTACTGCAAGGGTTGACCTTGGTCTTTCAAAGGCTAACCTTGTTGATACACATATAAACATTGTTGTTGCAAAAGTTGACCTTGGGCTTGCAAAGGCTAACTTTGTTGCTGTAAAGGTTGACCTTGTTGCTGCATAGGTTGGCCTTGTGAGTACAAAGGTTGAGTAGACTGTTGAACAAACTGAGTTTGTGGCTACAAAGGTTGTTGAGACTGCGGCAAAGGTTGCCATTACTGTTGTGATAGTTTCCCTTGTTGCTGCAATTTTTGCCCTTACTGCTGCGAAGGTTTCCATTGCTGCTGCAAAGGTCAGCCTTATAGCTGCAAAGGTTCCCCTTGCAGCTGTAAAGGTTTCCCTTGTGGCTGCAAAGGTTTCCCTTGTTGTTGCAAGGGCTGCTAGATAGTTCCTTGGGATATACCCTATGGGTATTGTTAGTTCCTAAATTGAATATGACCATATCCACCAAGAATAGCGGATTGACTAGGCTGGACATAAGCTCCTTCTTGAGGAATGTAGGATGGATTAACCAAGTCTTGTGAACCATATGGGACATAAGCATGCTGGAGTGGAAACTGAGCCATATAAGGCTACTGATATTAGATGTTACCTGACCCAGAAGGACCAATAGGGTTAAGAATACTACCATAATAAGGTTGATTCACTCCAACCATGTGAGTTTGTAATCCACTCACATTGGTTTCACCTAACACACGAGGACTACTCAGATCTTGCCCCCCGGGTGCCAGCTCATTCTATCCACTTGATGGAGGGTCAAAAGAAGTAAGTGAAACCTGACCTAAAATAGTCGGTTGTATCGGAAGGGTCGGTTGAAATGATGAGACAGACTATGATGGAATCATAGGTTGAACAGGAACTGAGGTGATAGTAGATTGTACAAAAGTTCGAGAGGTTGCATTCGGAATGAATAGACTGGATGTGGGCATAACATTTGACGACCAAATGGGATTTTGATATAATGACGAAGCACTAGGAGTACCTGAAACTAACTGAGCTAAGGTTGTATAACTAGGTGGCAACAAGGGTCCACTAGTCTTAGGAAAGGTGAGAGACGGGACTCTTCTTGTATAAGGAAAGTCTTCTGGAGTAAATTCATATCCTTGCTCATCATCGACGGAAACAACTAGCGACGAGGAACCCAAGATGTATGAGGAGATAACTCCAAAGGAATACTAGGCCGATAATAAGGACTATAAGGACGTTGAGGAGATATTACAACAGAATCAAATAATGGATTCGACGAATAGACAACATGCCTTTACGAACTCTCAGGAGTCTGTGGACTCTCAGGGGTCTGAATAGGATTATCATGATCAGATTCTTGAGGTGACTAGGAATCTAATGGAGGTGAATGAGAAGACAGAGGTTGGATACTTGGAATAATCCCAAGCTTAAAACCTTGATCTTCAAGTGACTAAGGAAGCTCCGAATGAACTCCTTGGGAGGACCCTTCAATATCCGACAATGAAGGGGAACTATGAGATGAAATCAATGGTTCAGCCACAATGACTTCCACTCAAAAGAAAAAAAGGAAAGGAGATTCGTTGAGGGCTTTTAACAATCTTGAAATTAACAGGAAATTACTCAATATTGGTCCAAGAAGAAACAGCTTGGGTTCGACATGTTTATCGTGGGTAGTTATTGGTGAGCACTAATATTGCAGTAATAATGCTACAACTCTTGGGCTGCCTACTTTACTCTTATCAACCTGGTAGTTCGTAACAAACTTGGAAGCGATGATGTTGTATGCACAAGTACCAGTTCTTACTGTAGGTTGTCACTTAGTTAGCCGGCGCAAGATCACTAGGAGCTCAAGCCAACTTCTATGGACTCTAGAAGAAGCTTTATATGTGATGAAAGGAAAAAGAGATTACTCTACTGATGCTATTCTACTTGCAGAAAGGAAGACTGAAATGTAAAGCAAACCAAGGAAATCCTATTTGACTATTAACTCTACTTTTGTAGAAAACACTATGAAAATCATGAAAAGAATGCCATTATCCACTCAAGGAAGTAAACAACATATACCTAAGCTATTTCTGAAAGTAAATGAGAAAAAAACATCTTTTTGGATTTGTATGTATTTTTATGTGAATTTGTTATGCATGTAATTTATTTGTTTGTGGATGTGGCAACGAATAGGTGGCGCTAGAGGGCGGTTTTGGGACTTGAGAGGATGTAGGATGGTGTGGATGGGTCCTAGGAGGTCTCAGGTGGCCTTTTGGAGGCTTTTCCCAAACTCGGCCCTCAAAAGAAATCCTACAGGAAAATCTATAGGAGGACACAGGAAATCTACAGGAGGAAAAACAACGTTCTACAGGAGGCCTACAGGAGGAAGCTGAGAGCCGTTTTCACTATTTTGAAGGTGTGAGAGTGGGTGGAGAAGGTAGATGAAGGTTGGAATGAAGTTTTAGGGAACCTAGGGTCTACCAAGAATCATTAGGAGAGAGAAAGATGATTGGATTTGCTCAAGGAGAGAGAGGAAAGTCTATGAAAAATGCAGGAAACTAAGGCAAAATTGAGGGGAGACTTGGGCAACCTATAGGGCATGGATTAGATGCAGGATGGAGTGGTTGATAGGTTGGACTACTGCTAGAATATATCTGCTGCATAAACAACTGATAGCCAACCAATGAGATTACGCAAGCAAGGAAATAAGTGCATCTAAAAAATAAAGTCTCTGCATCAAAGTAAACTATGATCTATAGAAGAAAATGTTGATAACCAATGGATGGAAGAAAAGCATTAAAGAAGACTATTGCAAATAAGGAAATGAGCATGATGAAGAAGTTGTGAAGTAAAGCAAACTAAACTATGAACGAATTATAAAGCTGCAAACACTAAAAGTCCTATGAAGGAGGAAAATCTGTGTTTTTGGGGCAACAAGAGGGTCTTTGCCTCAGATCATTGTCCCAAAGGGAGGAAGAGAGGCCAAGGCATTGCTACTAGCCTTTTGGATCATTTCTTTATCATTGCTTAACCTACAATGGAAAACACAAATGGAAGCAAACTACTGAATCATCAAAAAAAACCTATTCTCAACCATAAAAGAAATATATATAACAACAATCTAATCTAGAAATTAAAATGAATCATACAAATACAAGAAAAGAGGAGCTTGGCTAGTTGTATTGGGCCCTAACCGAAGAGCTTCAGCCCTCTGAGCTAACTCAGTGCTAATTCAAAAAGAATTCCAGATTCATTCTCAAAACAATAACAAGATTACATGAACTGTCAAAATAATAAGCTCAAAGTTGAGCAGAGTTTACATAAGCAATACTGCAGCAAAAATTCAACAAACATTTGACCCTAGTGAGGCCCTAGACCTCTATACTTATACAAATGAATCTCCCAATAGCTTCCTCAAAATCAGGGAGGCTTGGCTCCCAAAACTCGAGATAAACATCAGTTGTCCTCCACTTGCTCGACTGCCTGCTAATGCATGACTTGGCTGCCTATACTTCGAGTTGAATGAAGGGGAATTCGAAGTGGGGAGTAATAAATGAGGGGGATTCCCTCCTATAAGTCCTCTCCTTTGTCCACTTCGATTTATTGCTGCCATTTTTCCACTGTATCCTTGACTTTGACCACAAAAATCATCAATAATCTGCATTAAACACATATTAGAGCACATAGCATCAAAACTAACTCAAACCACCCTATAAGCATAAATATAATTAGAAAATCATGTAATAAGCTAAGATAATAGTTGATTTGACTAGGTTAGGAGGTAAAATGAGCCTATATAATTAACCTTTTATGAGGTTCATCATCACCCCCCTACTGAAAGTGTTGCTTATCCTCTGAGCAACTTAGTCCATCTCCTCATCTTTTATGGCCCTGGTGGCCTCCCTAGCATCCCATGCTTCTGATGTGGTCTCCTCTTCCCACTGTTGTTTCTCTTCTTCTTCTTTTCTGCCTTCTATCATTCCTAGCAGCAGTGGGGGACTCAATTTGAGGCCAATCCAATTGACCCGCAGCCTCTGCATGGAGCGCTTGTACATTGACACCCTCCTTAATGCCTATTTCATCCTCATTGGGGAATGATACTCCCTGATCTGCAGACTATGTGGTAAGGTTTTCCATCTCCTCATACATGCATGCACACAGTCATCCCCAAGTAATCATTCCATATCCTAAAAATGTGCAATGGCTTGTGCCTGATCACTGATGTATCTAGGGGCAATCTGAGGATTGTTGGCAGGCAGCTAGTGTGTGCTGATGAGTGTCATGGGGTCTGATGGCTCAGCTCTGATCATTAAGGGCTCATTCTGTTCCTTTATCATCAGCCTTCTTATTTATGTTTCCCTTAACTCTTCATGGTTCATCCATGAGGCCATGGCCATTAGTTGCAGGTCCCTTAGCTTAGCATTGGGATCCCACACATTCATGTCTGTGAGGGCCATGTTATGCAGATAGAATTCTGCCATCTTTGCCTTATCTTCTGATGTGCTCTTGTCACATAGGTCCATAAACTTCTTGTAATCTTGGAAAGGCATTGTGCCTCTTTGTGCCAAAGTCTTGATCTAAAATTGCATCCACTGGTCCTTGAGATAAAAGCCATAAGATTTTGTTGGTGTCCTACATTGCAATGCCTCCATGGACTAGCTGGCCATGCATGCCAGTTGGGTCCCTTTCTCTTGCAGTTGTCTTCTTAGCAATTCATTTTCAGTTTGAAGGTGACTTCTTGTGATTGCTTCCCTGTGTCTGACAGCACTTAACTATTTTCCCATTTCTCTGAGTTTGTTCTCCATATGGCCAATATCCTCAACTCCTTTGGATTTGGCTATTTGCATCCACCTATGGGTCCTTATTCTTTCTTTCTCCAACTCAAAGAATAGTGGAATTGCAAATTTTTGTGGAATGATTCTTCCCCCCTCAAGAAGATTGTAGTAAGAGCCAAGACTAGGTTGGGGATCAGGTTCTTGTGTCTCTGTTGCTTCCTCCTTTCCCTGTGGTTGTCCTTCTACCCTTTTTTCAAGTTTTTCGGTCTCCCGTAGTTTTGATAGGGTCTCCTATAGAATAGTTTGTGCCTCCTGTAGAACTGTTTTTAAGTCCTGTAGTTCTACTTCTTCTTTCCATGTTGGAGATCTAGGATTCCCCCTTTCATAAGTGATAGGTGCCTTGGAAGGGGATTCCTTTCCTTAGGTAGAGGGTGAATCTTCAATAACAATTGGTATTTTAGAAGAAGGCTGGGGTTTCCCTATTTTGATCCTTGTGCTCTTCCTAGCCCTGAAATACATTGAGGTCTGCCTCTTCATCTTTTGTTTTGGCTTAATTGGTGTCTTGAGGGTAGTGAGAGCAGCTACTGCCTCTCTTTCTAGGGTCTCAGGGGACACTTTTGCCTTTTCTGCCCCTTTTTCTCCTCCTTCTATCTCTTTCTCTGTCTTTGTTTCTCCCTGCTCTTTTTCTTCAACTTTCTCCTCCTCTAGCTTGGTTTCTTCCTTCTTCCCTTCTTGTTCTTCTAAACCACTAGTTTCTTCTCCTTCTCCCCCTTGCTGCTCTTCCTCCTCACAACTAGTAGGGCTAATATCATAGGTCAGGGCCTTTATGTCATCTTCAGCAGTCATGTTTCAAAAAATTTTCCATGCTATAGGGATTTTAAATGTATGGAGGGCTTATTCCACTAAAATTTTGATTAACCCATGGTGCGCTAGCTAGTCTAGATTTCCTCCTTTTACTTTAGTACTGGAGTCAATGAGGGACTGCAGGAGGAAGTAAGGGATACTGAGATTCTGAGGGGTTGGAATGTCCATGCCATACCTCAATTCATGCATGATTCTAAAGTGGTAACCATAGACAATGCTATACCTCCCCTCACAGGAAATATACTTGATTATTTAATAGCCAACCTCATCCCAAGGGTATGGTATGCTAGCTCTTCTTATGCCATTCTTATCTTCTACGGGGGTTTCATTGTTTTAGAAGAAACTTTTCTTGATAGCCTATCCAATTGGTTTTTCATCTTTGCTCCAAGGTAACCCAAGAGGAAGGGTGGTGACCCTACTAATAAATTCAAGGGTTATCTCCATGGAAAGGCCCCTAAAGGTGACAGTGGCATGTGTTCTGGAGTGAGGGACCAAAGAGTGGGCAAATTCCTAAGCAATTTCCTCATCAAACCCTCAGAATTTCTTCAAAAGGTTCATCCAATTGCCTCTTGTGAATATGTCCACTACTCGGGGGTGTGCATGGATCCTGGACGAATTGGTGGGCTCCTTCCTCATAAAACCTCCTGTCATTTTGTTTATGCTTCTTTGCGAAACCAAATGAGAGAACAATTTTTGAAGAAAAATAGAGAAACAAGAAGAGTGTGTTTTTTAAGAAATAAGCAGAAATTCTGTTATATATTTCCTCCACCCAAATGTTCTATTTTCTCCTCAAAATAAACCACTTCTTTCATATTTTGATACTCAATGGAGGTATGCCAAGAAACTACCTCTTCAGCCTAAGAATTGTGCTAAAAACTATGTTTTCCCTCTCCAAAACAGCTCACTAGCCCTCCTGTAGAACACTGCCAGCGCTCCTATAGGATTCTTGTAGGTTCTCCTATAGAACCTATAAGTGCTCCTATAGAACACCAAGAGTAGGGTTATGGGGGAGATTAGTGGAGAATGATAGGTGTGAGGCTTTTGGGGGCACGAGAAGGTAGCAGGAATGGAGTTTTGAGGAGAGAATGAAGGAGAAAGGTGGTGAAAGTGCTTCGACGAGGAGTGCTTATTGCCTTTTATGGATATTTCTGGTGATGGAGGGTGAGTTGGCCAAGTGTACGTTGGCCCCATTTAGACCATTGGTCCCCACCTACCTTGTCATCATTTCCCTTTCCTCGTAATCATCTCTCATGATTACATCGGAGTTCCCATCACCTCCACTACCTGTCCTTGACATCTCTCTTGAGTTTGACTAAGCACACGTGTGGTGACATCTTTGAATGAGTGAAGTCAACTGGATGAAGGTGGCCAAGTTAATTGGCCACCTCAACCCCAAATAGCCTCAACCATCTTGTTGTTGTTGCAAGCTCTCTAATTATACCAATGCAAATAGAGGAGTGGGTTAGTTACTTACCTGAGATCCGAATGTGTTTGTTGTGAGGTGCTATGGCCTTTCCTTCTGCTGCATGCCTTTATTTATTTTGATGCATGCTTGTCTTCTTGCTGAGATATAGTTGTGCTATGTGCAGGTTCCTCTCTGGATAGATCTGATCTTCAGATGTCTGCTTCAGCTTTCAGATTTGTACCCTCATGTTGCTGATGCTAAATTTTAATGGGATCAGCTACTACAGGAATTCCTACAGGAGCTCCTTTAGTTGCTTCTCCCTTTGAATTTTTAGCTTTTTATGTGCTTGGAGCTATGAGGATGATGCCAAAATGTGGATAGATATGGAGAGGAAAAGGGTAGGCTTCAGGTGAGGTGGATGGTGTGGTTCCCTTTCTTTTCTTTTTTTGTTTTTTCATTTTTTCTATAAAAAAAAATGTTTTTCTGTGTTTTTTTCTTGGGCGGGAAGAAGAATGATGCTTGGGATGTGATGTAGGTGTAGAAATGATGGAAAAGAGGTTTGAAGAATGCAAAAGGATTTATAAATCTTTTACAAAACTTCCATGTTCCTCAAACTGCCTTTAAAATCCATTTCTGGCTCTCTGTAATTTCTACAGGAGCCTCCTATAGAAAACACGGTTTTCGAAAAAGAAGCACAGTGATGTGAAAAGAATGTCAAGAATAATGGAGAAAGGTGAGGGAAGATAGGATAGGTGCTAGTATTGGCTTCAGATCTCCCTTGGCACCTACTGCTGCTTCCTGTAGTCCTCCTACAAACCTGCAATACAATTGGAAATTCATTTTTCTTTTTCTTCTTTTTTTTTTTTTTGAAAACAACCAAGGTGCCTCAGGGAGGTTTTCACCCTAGTTGCCTGCACTGGGCGCCTCTAAGGGAGGTTTTCACCTAGGGATCTTATTTTCTTTCTCCTCTTTTTTTTTGACACCACTGGGCCACCTCCAGAGAGGTTTTCAACCCAATGATAGGACTCAAGTGCCTCATGGAGGTTTTCAGTTGAGTCCTTATTATTTTTTGTTTTTTTCCTCTTTTTCTTCAGTGAGTGAGTGAAGTGGAGGCTAAGACATGCTCCACTACCATCACTAACTTATTCAATCCTTCAATGAACTCTCGCTTGGAGAGGGGCTTCTTGTAGACTTTCAACCGGTGTCCGTTGACAAGCATGGGGATGGCTTCATCATCAATGGTTCTGATCAAAACTGAACAATTGTCATTGCATTTTTCCACAGTGTAGGGTCCCATCCATCTTGTTCTCATCTTGCCTTTGAAATCTTTATATCTTGAATCATAGAGTAGTGCCCAATCTCCCTCTTGAAATTGCTTCTCCTTGATATTTTTGTCATGCCATATCTTCCTCTAAAGTTGGACTACGTCTGTATGGAAAAGGGCCTGCAATCTTTGTTCATCCAATCCATTGAGCTGGAGTAATCTTTCTTTTTGTGCATGGCTAAGGTCTAGGTCCAGCTGAGCTGCCATCCTTAGTGTATTGAATTCAAATTCTATTGATAGCAAAGCCTTCTTCCCATAGACCAGTTCATAGGGTGTGAACCCTGTAGTGGTCTTCCATGTTGTGTTGTAGGCCTAGGTGGCCTAAACTAATATGTTCGCCCATTCTTTTCTGCTGCTACTCACTACCTTGGTTAGGAACCCTTCCAAAGCTCTGTTAGTGACCTCCACCTGCCCATTGGCTTGCGAATGATAAGGGTTGGAAGTCATGTGCTTGATCTTATGATGTGTGAGCAGGTCTTCAATCAAATTGGAAGTGAACTGGTTGCCTTGATCTGTAACCAATTCTCTTGGATACTCGAACTTGTCGAATATGTTTTTTCTCAAAAACTTAGCTACTTTTTCCTTTGTCTTTGCTTTAATTGCTTTTGTTTCTGCCCACTTTGTTAGGTATTCAGTGCACACAATAATGTATTGTTTCTGTTTTGAAGGAGGGACGATAGGACCCACAAAGTCCATGCCCCACTTCTCAAATGGTTCAAAGGTCACTTGAGGTTGCATGGGCATCTCATCCTTTGGACTAGGTTTCCCCATACTCTGACACTGATCACATTGGCTGGTGTATCTCCTAACATCTTGATGAAGAGTGGGCCAGTAGTAGCTTTCTTGCAATATCTTGAAAGCAGTTTTTTTTGCTCCAAAATGACCTCCACAAGGCCCATCATGACAAGTTAGGAGGATGTAAAAAACTTCCTCCTCCCTAACACATCTCCTCAAGATCTGATCTAGGCCAAGTTTGAAGAGATTGCCCCCAATCCAGGTGAAATGGGCGCTTTTCTTTACTATTTATCTCTTCTCTTTTGACGATAAGTATGGTGGGAATTGTGCTGAAACCAACTTGTTTGCTATATCAGAAAACCATGGAGAGAGTACTGAGATAGAAAACAGGTGTTCATCTGGCATTTGATCATCTACCATTCCTTCTTCACCTGTAGGAAAATTTACTCTAGACAAAAAGTCAGCAACAACATTTTCTTTACCAAGCTTATCAATAATGGTCAAATCAAACTATTGCAGTAAAAGCAACCATCTAATAATGCGAGCATTTACATCAGGTTTGTTCATTAAATATATAATTGCAGCATGATCAGTGTGCACAAAAGTTTGATAGCCTGTGATATAATGTCTAAATTTGTTTAAGGAATGCACTACAGCTAGGAGTTCCTTTTTGGTTGTTGTATAGTTTAGCTCTTCCTTTGACAAGTTTTTGCTTATAAAGTATATGGCATAAGGAAAATTTTCGTCAATTTGTCCCAAGGCTGCTCCTATCTCTTTGTTCGAGGCATCTGTGTGAATGTGGAAAGGTAGGGCCTAGTTTGGGCCTCTCAAGATTGGGGCAGTCACGAGCTTGCTCTTCAAGGTATCTAGGGCTTCTTGACATTTTTTTGACCATATAAACTCAACATCTTTACCTAAAAGGCCAAACAAAGGAGAGGCTAGCTTGCTAAAATCTTTAATGAATCTCTAGTAATACCTAGCCAAACCTAGGAATCTTCTAACATCTCTCACTTTTTGAGGAGGTGGGACCCTTTGGATGATGGCGTTTTCGGTGGGGTCCACCTACAGTCCCTACTGAGATATTGTGTGACCTAGCACGGTCCCTTCAGTCATCAAAAATGCACATTTTTCTAGACTGAGGGATAGGTTCATCTAAATACACTTGTCTAGAACTTTTCCTAGGTTAGATAAGGCTTCATGAAAGTCAAAGTCATAAGGAGTAAAGTCATCCATGTATATCTCTACTGCATCATGAACTAATTCAGAAAATATACTCAATACTGCTCTTTGGAAAGTGGCAGGTGCATTACACAAACCAAAAGGAAGGACCTGGTATGCAAAGGTACCTCAAGGACAAGTGAAAGTGGTCTTATCTTGGTCTTTTGGGCTTGTTGTCGCACAGATTGTCACGACGACGCTCAAACCGGGGGCTGTCACTCTGATCCCCGGTCTCTTCGTTTAAGCCTGTCTCCCACGGCTAAGGGGGGTAGACCCTGAGAGGAGAAGGACGACCAACTGCGAACCAGTTGGTTTGGGAGACACGAAAGAAAACAGCACTAAAAGTTTAATTTGATGGACCAGTGCCTTATGGGTTTGATGCTAAAAAGATCACTTAATAGATGTTGCAGAAATGTAAACTGTGCACAACAATCATTTATCATCAAATAACTTCGAAAAAAGCAAGATATCCAGTAAATTCACAATGTTTTTAAACGATGCTCTGGCAATTTAAAAGGAAATAAACTCCGAAAGATATAACCATGTAAATTTGCACATCAACCAGATATTATATTTCAAGCATGCCAAATCTCATAAAGATAAACATTCATCCCACATCTAAACTTTAATCTCAACAAGCAAAATAGAACGTGATAAAATTTCCAGGCTAAGACTTTAACTGGCAAAATATTTCCACGATGCTTTTTTATGCTTTTCCGACAAAATTTTAAAGCAAAAATCTAAACTAAAAGAAAAATTTCAAAGTCTAATCTAAAGTTCTAAAGAAATGTATTTTTTTATAATTTTTTAATAATTTTTAATAATTTTTAATAATTTTAATTTTTTTTTATAAAACAAAATCTAAAATCTAATTTAAATCTAAATAAACTAAAAACAAAAAAAGAAAGCAAAAATTAAAATCTAAATCTAAAGTTTAGCAAAAAGGAATTTATATATGATTTATTTATTTATTTCTTTTTTTTAACAAAAATTAAAATCTAAATCTATCAAAGCTCGAAATTATAAAGATTTACTCTAAATCTAAGACTTAAAAGAAAAATCTAAATTTTAAAGCCTAAAACCCTACACATATATACATATGAAACTAAAACTAAAAAATGAAAACGTAACTAAAATAAATAAAAAGGCAAAACGATTTTGATTTTAAAACTAAACCTACGGTAACATTAAAGTACGCATAACAGAACCTAACTATACCTCTACGTATAATGCATTTACCACACACAGGAAAAAACTTGAGGTTGAAATTCGGTTTGCTGTTGTAGACGGCGGAAAACGCAGGGATGAAGCTGAAAATCCACACACGACTGAGTTGATGCCCACGCGGAACAGCTTAACACTCACCCACAAAAAGTAACCTACGCCAAACTTGTGAAACACTTGACCCGCGTGAAGTATTGGAAACTTGCAGACGTGACAACAGAGGAACGTTTCAACAGCTTTGCGCAGGTCGGCAGCAGAAGAGAACGATGCAGTGAGAGGATTTTGATTTGAAGATTGCCAACAGCGTGAGAGGGAAACTCATTCATTAATCATTACACATCCAGAAGATTTTAAATCGTTTTGATGCCCACGCTCCTGACGTATACAAAAAAAATCAAACGCAGATGTGTGCAGGCTCTGAGGTTAGGTGACAGCAGTTGAAATCCCACGCTGGTTCAGGCACCAACTATTACACACGAATTTGCAGGAAATCAGATGTAACAAGATAGAAATGTGATACCCACGATTTTGCTTGTGCAGGGCAGCGTGCAGGTGAATGGAGTTTGAAGGTATCAGCGCTGATGCCCACGCTGGACAGCAGACAAACTATTTTTCTTTTATTGGTGCTGATGGCAAGCAGCAAAAATTCCACGCAGGCAGACCCACGTCAATACATCCCAAAAATTTGATTTTGTCTGGTTAATATGAACAACATAAATTTCAGTAAGTGAAACCCTGAGCAGCAGACAGCTCTGAGAGACCTTGAAATTTCTTTAAAAGATTTTGAGAACCCTGCAGCCTGCAAATCTCACAAACAGAAGACCCAGAAATAATATGCAAAAAATTTGAAACGAAACCCTGTAGATCGATCAAAAACAATTTTAAAATTTTAGCCCTATAAAGCCAGATTTATTAGTTATTATTGAAAAATTTTGATAACTTCAGATAGCTAATGAAATGCTTTAGGAAAATCTCTCATGCAATTCAGAAAAAAGACTAAATGATTAACCTAGGATCAAAACCAGCTGGGCTCTGCAAAAAGTGCTTATGGGAGTTGGCTGGTTCAGCCGAGAACTTCCCCAAACACCCACTGATCCTTAAGGGTTTCCTGCACAGCTCACTTCAACCGTCAAATAAGAGAGAAAAAGCAGTACTAGATCTCAAAAATCAATGGAGATACTTGCCATTACATCAGAGACCCTAATACTACTCAAACCCTAGCATGTGAACAAGATACCTATGCTCAACAATACTCTTCATTAAGCTGTTATTAACGGCTGAAAAATAAAATATGCAGAAATGAAATGGCTCACAACACTTTAAGAGAGTAACACCAGCAAGCTTTTGACCCCAAAGTCTTCTTTATTAGCACCAGAAAAGTTTACAAGAGAGCTTCTTCAGCACAAGACTCAGATCCAATATGATCTCAAATGACCCCTAACACCCTATTTAAAGGAAAAAATCCCAACGCCTAGTTTGAGTGATCCATGTCAAAACGATCTCGACCGTCGATGAGGATCAAGACATCTCTTAATCTCATCCGTCGAATTTTTTAATGCATTAAAAAATTGAAATTCTCAAAATATTATTATTT
>APFE030984341.1:0-52864 GCA_000404065.3 Pinus taeda
ATTTTTATCTCTTATGTTGTCCTGAGATATTCAAATTCAGAATAAGAATTGAGGTCTCGTTTCCACTGTAGATTGCAATCAGTTTCTTGAACATAATATATAGTAGATTATATTTTACTAATCAACTGTGGATGTGATCCCTCGCAGGAAAGGAAATTCAAAGTGACTTTGATTTCACATTGATTTGTCAAAACATCCACACAAGAAAGGAGATTCAAAGTGACACTGATTTCACACTGATTTGTCAAAATGGAGACAAGAGAAAAGGAAACTTTGTATTCAACAATGCTCTTAATTTCATATGTACATACACAGACATATTAATAGAAAATATTGAAGGGTTGCCTAAGTAATATTTTCCATTCCACTACATTCTTTACAGCTTGTAAATAAATAACTTGGAACAATTCATTACACTACTTGTTATTCTTTATTAATCAGTGGTTAAGATTTTGATATTGAACTGGCTAAGATTTTTCTTCCTTTTGTGAAATTGTGTGTTCTATAATGCTTCTTTTCCATTCACTATGTATAGCATATAAAGTGTGTTTAATGGAGTAGGAAGATTGGAAAGTTTTGTGATCCTTGAACTATGTTACAAGGCAGAAACCCAACGGGGCAAGGTAGGTGCATCCCCACAAAGGGGTCACAAATACCAAAGTTAGTACTCGCTAGTGCCTGGAGCTAGAAAATTTCCTTTACCCTTGTATTAACAGTAAATCTGGAGAGGATTCTAATATTATCTTTATAAGATTTATATTAGTTAAGATTGATGAATAAAATTCATGAGACATGAGCTAGGATGTCCTTGCAAGGTGTTTGTTGATTATTGGAAGCTATGATGGCCATTATGTTAGGCCAGGTGGTCGCACTCCCTTGATCGTAAGCACGATTGTGATCAAGATGGAAGACTTCATAGTCTAGATTGATTGTTTAGCAGTGATAGTTAGTGGGCTCATTCATAAAAGCTTCTATTTCACTAATCCTTTTTATAGAGTTGTCAGATTCAATTTCCAAAGGTTTTAATTACAATATAGAGTTGAGTTTTGAGAGAGTTGTGATTCACGGTGTTAAGTATAGCAGATATGAAACTTGAACGAAGACAAGTATAGTAGAGGTATCAGACTCTATTATAAGCTTACCTGCATATTATAATGGACTTGGTTGGCTTTTTTATAATTTTATAAACAAGTTCCATGCCGTGGAAATGTGAAAAAAAAAAAACAATGATATTGCCACCATGTGGCTCTTGTCATATATGGTTTTATACTTTTTCAAAAAATTCTCTAAGAGTTCACAATGCTAAGATTCACTAGGACTTTACAAAGTTTTATTACTTAGTGAAAGACTCGACAAGATATTACAAGATTTTATAATTGAGTAAAATATTCACCATGCCTGGTGAGAGATTCGCCAAAAAAATATATATACATATTATATTATTGATAAAATCGCCTTCCATTTTTCCTATATACCATGGAGATTCGCCCATTTATTATATTTATAAATTTAGGGGGGGTTCTTAAAATTTTCCCTGGTCTCAATGATTCTTTCATAACAAATCTTCACTTCAAACTCCATAACCTGTATTCAAAAGGTCCTCCACAACTCCACCTGTTAATGGTCAAGATGACGATGTGACCTACCTATCTACGACTCTCTAAACCCTTACTATCTATTTATTACATGCAAACTCTTAAGTTTATCTCTCATATTCACACAGTCGTTTCATATACGCAGTCTTTCCATTTTCTATATACACAATCATTCCATTTTTCATATACACACAGTCTTTCCATTTTCATAAATACGCAGTCATTCCATTTCCATACACATAGTCATTCCATTTCTTAAATAGCACTCATTTTATAGACAGTAAGAGTAATTTCGAAGGTTAACCAAAGACAGGGGATATGGGGCTTATTGTCGGGACAGAGCCCGTAGGGCTAAAGTATATGGAGGAGTATCCACAGCTTAAAGGGATGCTACAGAAGGCTAGATGGTTAAATTTTATTGAGAAATTTGACGGCTACCACAAGGAAATTACCAAGTCTTTTGCAAGGTCATTTGATGGCATAGAAGTGGAGATAGGAGGTATCAAATTTGCAGTCACAAAATCCTTCTTGGCAGAAGCAACAGAGCTTCCAAAACAAGCAAAAAGATGGTTTCAAAACAAGGAATTTCATGGTGAAGCTTGGAAAGTGATCCTTAGAAACACAAGTATGGATGTTACATTGTTTAGGAAGGGAATTCCCGTTTCAGCACTCAAGAACAAATGGGGTAATATGCTATTAATATTGCAAAAATTCACTATATGTGAAGGAAGATTTGGGTTTATATACGTTTACCATATACGCTTATTAATAATTTTTTTAGAAAATGGATCCGTCAACCTTCCCTTATTCCTTCTAAACAGTCTGATAAGGATGGCTACAAATGTCCAAAAGAAAATTGAATCCATAGAAACAACTATGTATCATCATGGATTAGTGAAAATACTAGTTTAATTCCATTTGAAAGGTATAAGGGATACCTGGGAAGATTTCTTGGCAAGAAAATTTTTCCAAGATGCTCCAGAGTCACCTGAGGAAAGTCATGTTAAGAAAAATAGGAGGAGAAAGATCAGCATTATCATTCAAAACAAATTTGGAACCTCCTCACAAAAGAATGATGAAGAGACAGCTTCTAAACCAGAGGTTAGAAAGCAGAATAAACAGAAAGGAAAAATGAAAGAGAGAGCTGAAGAAATCAATGAAGATATTCCTGAACCTTCATCGCCACAAGAAGATGAACAATTACTCTCCGAAAGACTGACCAAGATTAAGAAGCAAATCAAGAAAAAGAAGGAGATAGGGAAGAGGAAGAAGGACACAAGAGAAGAAACCATAAGCTTCCAAAACCTAAGAAGGGTCTCTAGACTCCGAGGTAAGGTGAGGAAGGTAACATCAAAAGAAGCCCAATTCATAAACCTAGAGGAAGAAACCCTAGTTCAATCTCCTAACAGTATTCCACCCAAACATAGTCCACAAAACTTTCCTCCATAGAACTTTGAAGGCAGCCCAAGCAGAGATTCTCCTGGCATAGATTCAATACAGCAACAAATCTATGACTACATATAGTCATTAGAGAGAAAGAATACCTCAATGGATCTAGTATCCTCAACCAATCTAGAGCAGCCTATCAATCCATAAGAATCTATAACTAGCTCTCTCAAACAAGAAATCTTTGAGTTAGAGATTTTGAACAGGCACATGCAAAAATAAAATGAAACCTTGAGGGAATAGAACAAGCTGGATAAAGCCATTCATGACAACATAATGTTGCATCTATGATTATGGTACAAGAAAAATAGGAAGCTGAAGAGAGAAAATAGGAATTTGAGTAGAACAATTATCAACCTCAAATACAGACTTCTTATGAAGAAGCCCAGGATGGCAGGCAGTCCAAGGAGAAGTAAGAAAATGAAGTTGGATGTGCTGGTAGAAGTGTCAAAATAGATGCAATAGGAGAAATAAGTTCACATTTTTTAAAATTGCATGGGGACATGCAATGATTTTGCAGTGGTCGTATGTTGAGCCTCAAAATTACAAAACTACTCTTTCCCTAGCAACTCTTCTCATTCCTTTTCTTTGTTTTTCCATAAGAAAGATGCATTCTCATCACCAATAACTGGTATATACTGTCTTGAGGAGGACATTTAGTGATTTACATGTTATGATTTTATGTTTTGTTGTTTGAATAATTTTTTATATATTAGCTATGGAACGCAACCTATTCTGCAGCTAATCGGTTGTTCCACAACTACCTTCATGCTCTAACAGGTTCCAGGTGTCAGAAGGAGAAACTAGCCACATAAGCAGCTTGGAAATCATCATGACATGGACCCTGTCCTATTCATTTAGCCCAGGTCGACAAAGAAGATGGCATAAGACTACAGTTAATGGATAAGTCAAATACAAAGAGACCAAAGGTAACAGGACTCTGTTTCGTGGTTAATTAATTCATTTCACAGTGACGGGAAGCGTTATCCGAAGCAACTACCTATACCTACGGACTTCAATAGCCACCTATAAAAATGAATCCAACAACCACCATGTCTTGGATTTATGTCTCCAGCAGCCGAGGAAGAAATTTTGCATATATGTCTTCTATGTGTTTGGTTGTAGTATGCTTTTCTCCACAAACAGTTATATGATTTTTCTTATAAATACCTGTGTAAAGGACCAAAGAAGTTAGTAGTAATAGTAATAGGTTTATTGTGAAATAGAAGTTCTAGACTCTGTAGCCTAATCAGTTGCAGAGGGCCCTTGCACTGAAGAAGGTTTCATTTTATTTTCTTTTTCTTTTTCTTGTTAACTGTAAATTCATCATTTCCTTTCTAAAACAGTGTTTACAATCATTTTCTTACTAACAATGTTTATAATGCAATTTTCATCATTTTCTTATTAACAATGTTTATAATTTAGATCAGTTTCCATTAGCTTGATCTCTTTTTAGTTTTTATCAGTAGTTTAGAAGATAGAACTCAATGGTGTAATCTTGTTTCTTCAATTAAAAACTAACCTTGTTTCAGGATGAGAGTAGGATTGAAGAATGATAAGGATACATTGTTGGATAGTTTACTTCATTCACTATTTTGCTAGTTTAAATTCTCAATTAAACTGATCAGTGTCATTTATTGTCTTTGCCATTTCATTTTTAGTTTACTAACTCATGTTGTTAACGAATGTTTATGGAAAACCCTTCAAGTTGATAATTCATTCTTAACAAAGTGGTTGAACATTTCATCTATGCAATGAGTTATTTCTGCATCTCTGTATTTGCTTTCTCTTCAATTGAAGAAGTACAAAATTACTCAAATTTCATCCCAAGGAGACTTTCTCCCAAAATTGAGAGGCAGAGTAACCAAGTATTTCATTTAGTTTTATTTTTGTAATTAGTTAGACATCAGTTGCAAATTTCACTTTCAGTTTTAATTCATGATTTGGAAATAATGGTAAAATAAGAATAGAAACTTTGTTTTCATTTCTTTCTTAGCTTTGCTTCTAAATCTTTCTTAGCTCTGTTTTCACTTCTTTTTAGCTCTGTTTTTCATTTTTAGATTTTTGAGCAGTTTTTAAAAAATTTAGATTTGGTCTTGATAATTTACATTATAAATCATTAGGAATTAAAAGACCAAAAACCCCCCAAAACAACATAAAACATAAAAACAACGAAGTAAGAAGGGTTAGCTATCACAAACAGTGCACTACACTTCATCAGTTTACGATACCTGGATTGATAATTTATGTAGAGCGATTTAGGACACTAAATTGACCAAACAGTAGGAGCGAAGCCACGAACCACTCGCAGTGTTGTCCATCTGTTAAGTTCAAATTACCTTTGCAAATTTTACACTTCAATCTCTGATCCAATTCCCAAGGTGTCTCACCTAGTTTCATTGTGATTTCCTTGAACCCCACAATCAACTGCACCTCAAATGTAGGCCTATTGAACTCTTTATTCAGCGCGGTCTAGATCTCTGCTAACCCAGCATTTGTGTTATCATTAGAGTACTTGATTTACCAAGTTAGCGCGCGATCCTGTAAAGCACTAACCAACGTTTCCTTCTTCATGTGATCATTTTTGACGCCTTGAGCTTCCCATACAGATTTTACAACGAACCAGAACTGGTCCTGGTCCTCATTTTCCAAGCCCTTAAACAAAGGTAGCTTCACTGAATTCGCCATGTTGAACTATGGTGGAGGTGGTGGTGGTGTGGGAAAAGTGGCACGGGGAGATGGTGGTGAAGGTGAAGGTGGTGTGGGTGGAAGTGGTAGCCACAGGAACCCTTGTTTTATCAACTAAACTACACTTCACGGAGAAGCTTACGCTACTCCCTCTTCGTCACTCAAAGGAGGTGAAATCAGTGGGCTATATTTGGGATCCTTGCTTTCTTCATTCTTGTAAGTCTTTCCACTTTGCATAGCTCTGAACATCAAGGCAGTTGTGTAACTCATTTTTCGCACAATAACATCTTAATCCAAGTATTTAAAGACTTCAAGTACTTACCTCGTAGACCTTTGAAAAAGCGTCGCTCTACCTCGCTGTAACTGACTGATGTATCGACCATGAATTCTGTCACAAAACCCCCTATGATACGAATGAGCCAATGATCAACAATGCGAGTGATCTTATCCTCAGAGGCTTCCAAACTCTGTTCTAACTCTGGGGTCTAGACAATAAGACTGTTAAGCCTCCACCTTCCTTCTCTATCCGCTAGCTTCACGATCTACTCGTATAACTCAACTGGAAAGGAACATAAAAAGATCTCTTGGATTTCTGTATACAGGTACCTCTCTAGCCACTGTTCCTTTGTCAGTCGTGGATTTCTATTCTACTATGCTTCGAATTCATGGATCTTCCTATCCAACCAATCTTCAACCTCTTTCTTAGTTGGATTCCAGTGATATGACATCACACATCTCTCATGCAGATTCTTGTCCTGGCAACGAAACCATTTTTTGGCTTTGTGGGGCCTAACCCAGGTTCAGTGTTAGTTAGCCAAACAAATCCCTACACTACTGGCACTTTCGGCATCAGCCCATGGAGCACAAACCGAAGTCTCACCTGAAGCAGTATGGAGGGATGCTGGAACCAAGTTTCTGCACCTTGAGATAGTCGCGATATCAATCTATATCCTCTACCCCTACTCTCGTGCAAGTCGCTAAGCGTAAGGGCTCTGTCACTCTACCCTTTATTCCACCCTTCAGTGCCTCCGCAAAGATGTATGATTGACTTTTGTGTAGCCCTAACCCATGGCCCAGGTTCTTTTGCACAACTATGACAATGTATTGTATAGGTTCCCAAGTTATCTCAAGTATTTTACTTAGCTTATTAATCAATCACAATTAGCACCGCGTAAACTAATATCCTTACTTGTGCTTAATTAACTGATACAATCACATATATTTGCGCATCAAATAAACATTGTAAATTAAACCCAAGACACAATATAATCAAATGCATTAACACGAACTAAATACATAATAATTGAAAAATACTTCTCTTTATTGCTATTTTCAGTTTAATACAGACTCTATCCGCCTTGCGCACACAGCTGCAGGGGTCCGCACACTTAGCTGCGGACTTCCACCCTAGGCCTCTGCGCACTCAGCTGCAGATCCTCTACCTATGCCAAGACCCGAGAACACTTAGACTTTTTCACTTACTTCCTTAACTCCTCTCTTTCCTTCTCACTACTTAGAGCTTACTTACTTAGCTCCTTTTTATACAATCCATGGACCACGGACCATGGGTAGATCTTTACAGCCGACTTTACACTTTACAAAATAAGGGCGAACAACCCTTTATGACTCTTGACACCTTTGTGCTCCGCGACCACAAAATGTGGAGACTTTACAGCTTTATTAAAAAATTGTCCCAAAACATGGGCTTTTAGCCCCAAAACTGCCCTTAGGGGAACCCGTTCCCAACAAATATCCACAGTAACTCCATGTAGGTGCCCCATAGGAACAATATTTTTCTGGTTTTCCATTCACAGTTAGATTGGACATCATTGTAGCACTCGTTTTTCCATTCTTTCCCACGTTTGTGTCACCAAAACATTTGCATCAGATCCCAAATCAAGGATTAGTTGGTCCATTCAAATTCTCTAATCTGGGTTGTCAATCTCATCTTGTGATCAATCCTTTTCTTACCATTGTCTACTTTGTGTACAATGCATTGTTTAGGTAGTATCTTACCCTTTCCAGTGCAGTTATCTATCAACTCCTTTAGTCCCTCTAATGCTTTTTGATCCCTTAGAGGCTTCATGCAGGTCTGTAAAAAATATGTCAACAATGAAGGATTTGTTTCCTGCATAGTACTGACCTCCTCAAGTTTCTTTGTGCGTGTACTCAAAGCCTTGGACGTAGAGTCTCCAACATCCGCAAAGCTCCTCTTTGCCTCCATAAATGCTTCCTTCACCTTATTCAAATCAAATCCAACATCTTTGTCAGCATCCTTTTGTACCCATATAATTTCCTCTTGTTGTTTCCCTTTATCCTCCTCGGTAGCTATACTGCTTCGCGTAACAATATCAACACTAGGTCCATATTCACGTGGTTTTGATCTCTTCATATAGATGTCATGAGTAAGCTATTGAGTCTGGGTCTTCTTTTCTTGTGTTTTCGTGATGAGCATAAGATAATCTTATATGACATGATCAAACTGTCAACAATATTGACAAGAGGGGTGAGTTGGATTCTGACAATCTCATGCGAAGTGACCTATTTCTCCACAATTGTATCAAATGATCTTTCCATGACCTATTATAGCTCCTCCCCCTCTTCCTCTTCCTCATCCCTGGAGTTTCACCTTGATCTTGCCAAGGATGGGCCTCCATCTGTACTCTATATGTTGGTGTTATGTCCATCATTAATTCATAACTTTTGAAAATTGTGCTCGTCATGACTTATAGACTTACACAAATTGAAACACAGTTATTGGGGAGTCTACACAAACTTTTGTAACAAGTGGCAATTGTCTGTTGTATGTTTTCCTATGATCTGGGAGATAATGCAACATCGTACCACGCTTGCACTCATCTCAGTAGTATTTTTTCCTTTAGGGAGACAGGACCTCCCCCAACTAGATAATTCCGATACACTGGGAAACAATCCTTTTCGTGACTATGGTCTTTGCATTTTAAACACCATACTTCTGTGCAGGTCTCATTCTAGACTTCTTTTCCCTCTTTGAGACTCGGCAACTCCATATGCAGGCTAGCCAACTGTGACTGAATCTATTGTACTCCTAACTTCGTGTCCTGGATAGGTGTGGCCTCCATCTTCATAGAAATCTCCAGTGCCTCAACCTACGTTCCAATCTTCTGTTGTGACAATGGAAATCTCAAATGAGGTAATAATGAAGGAATATCCCAATCCTTGTGTTATTCATCTCTGATCTGCATATTAGCCTATTGCAACAGATATTTCAATCTTTGATCAAAATCCCACACAGATTCATTCACCTTTTGCTTGATCTCTTTGACCTCTATTACAAGCTGAGCTTGAGACTTAGGCTTTTTAAATTCATTATTGAGCACATCCTTCATATATTTCAATGCCGCAGCTGCATGATTCATACTCAACTTAATATACTAGTTTAGTGCCCTATCTTGAAATGTTGTGACCAACTGCACTTTCTTGAGGTCATCATCCATTATCTGCTATGACTTCCACACAACATCTGCTGCAAACCAAAATTGTTTAGGGTCTTCTATCCCCAAACCCTTGAATATGGGCATCTTCACAGAATTCTCCATATTGAATAGTGGAGGTGGAGGTGGAGGCAGAGGTGTAGGTGTAGGTGTGTGAGGTGGAGGTGATGGCAGAGGTGGAGTTGATGGATGTCGTATTCCTGCAATACCTTGATTTACCGTCTGTGGTACACCTTGAGGTGTCTTCAGACTACTACTTTCTTCATCACTATCAAACACTCCCAACAAAGGATTGTACTCAGCACCTAAATATAGATCTTTTCTGAATGGTTTCCCACCTTGTGTAGCTCTCGTCAAGTCTCATCTAAACACCAATTCAATAGCATAACCCATTTCTCACACAATGGCATTTTAATCCAACTTTTCAGGGACTAAATATACTTACCTCTTTTTTCTTTGAAAAACCAACAATCATCTTTTTGATAATTGATAGTTGTGTCGATCAAGAACTTAGTAATGAATCCACCCAAAATACTATCGATCCAATAATCGATAGCCCTTGCAATCTTGTTCTTTAAACCTTCCAAGCGCCCCACTAACTCTGGAGTCCACACAATAGGGTTATAAAACTTCCACGTACCTTGACCATCTGCCAATTTAGCCAACCATTCGTATAACTCATATGGAAAAGAGCAGAAGAAAATTCATGTTCTTTTGTATACCAGTATCTATTCAACCACTCTTCCTTCGACAAGCACAGATTCATGTTTTCCTGGGCTGCAAACTCGTGCAAATTCTAATATATCCACTTCTCAATCTCTTTATTAGTTGATATCCACTTATGGCTCATCACATATTCCTTAGATATATCCCAGTCCCAACAACAAAACCATTTGTTTGCTTAAGGGGGCTTGAACCTAGGTTCAATGTTAGCTGCATCAACGAACAAAAACCTACACTACCGGCCCTTTCAGCAACAACTGGTGTAGCAAAAGTTGTAGTCTCACCCAAGGAAGTATTGGGGGATGCTAGAACCAGGTTTCTACATCTAAAGGACTATGTGATTTGTTTTTTTTACTCTTAGGGATTTATTCCAACCTTCGTGAACCCTAACCCTCGAAACCTGGAAATTATAGTAACTAATAGATAAATGATCTAAACTTTACTCTAACTGTTCTAAACATTCATAGCATCATGTAATTAAGTAGGTCTACTCCTTTCACACATCTATTAAGTATCTGTCATGATAAATTGCAGTAAATAGAGACAATATATAGTAAATTTAGAAGTAAACACTAACACACAGATACATGAATAATGCTCCAAAACAACCTTTATTATTCTTAGATCTTAAAATACAGACTCTTCCAACCCTGTGCACACAGCTGCAGGAGCCCACACACTTAGCTACAGACTTACCAAGGTCTTCACGCACACAGCTACAAGAGCCTTCCCCCTCTCCCAAGTATAAAAAACAAAATTTTCTTACTTATATCATTCGCATATAGATTGATTCTTTGATATCTTCATGACTCTTATGATTCCTTTTTATATCATTCTCTATTACAATACCATGGTCCGTGAACCATGGGTAGGTCACAAAACAATTTAACTCCTAACCAACTAAGGGGATTTGACCTTCCTAAAGCCACTTTGACTCCTGTCGACCTGCACACTCTGTTGCTCAAAATGCAAAGACTTTACAATAATAACAAAACTTTTACAAAATTGACCCCAAGGGACCCTATCCCAATAGTAATTCATCCAAAAATTCATCAATTACACGAATGGAAAATTTATCTTTAATCGTGAGCTTATTGTGCTCCCTATAATTTGGACACATATGTCATTATCCGTCCTTCTTGTGTACCAATACTACTAGAGCATAGAAAGAATTTTGGCTAGGTTGGATTATACTTGCCTCTAACATTTCTAAAACCATACATTCAATTTCACTCTTTTGGGCATAGGGACATATTTAAGGTCTGATATTTGGAGGAATACTTCCTGAAATCAAATGAATAGCGTGCTCATGATCACGAATTGGTGGGAGGCATTTGGGAGTCTCAAATACCTCAAAATGTTTGTCCAATATTCTTTGGAGATCTAGAGAAACAAATGATTTTGATGTTTGAACATCTAGTGAACATAATTGTGCAATTATGGCTCATTATTCTTTCTTCAAAATATTTTTCATGCTATTAGATTCTATTATCTTCCTTGATTTCCCTATGATGCCTATTAAGTCATTTTCCTTTCCTTCCCATGAAAATTTCAAGAAACGTTCTTGAAAATTAAAAGCTATTGTCCCCAAAGATTGTAACCATTGCACTCCTAATGCAACATCAACACCTCCCATTGGAATGGAAAGCATTGGACTATTCAATACATATCCCCCCATGGTTAGATTGATATTATGACACTTCCCTAAGAAATTTATAGCTCCTCTATTTGCAACCATCACTTGACACTTTGTTTTTAGATATAGAAAAAAAAAATCAATTCCTTGTCTATCTTATAATGAATCAATTATGGGTACTTCCATAATCGATCAACACTTTTGTTAGCCTCACTCTCATGTGTTTAAAACAATTATAAGTCCAAAATAATTTTTTTAATTAAAATCAAGAAAATTGGATTTAATCCTACCTTTCTAGATTGAGTTTGTTCCTCATAGTTAGGAGTTAGTTTAGGCCTAGTTGGTTGAGAGATTGTCTCGAACTAGTTAGGCTCCTAGATTAGTTTTTGGTTGAGATATTTTCTCAACCATAGTGTCCAATATAGATGCACTATCTTGAGACAAATTATCCTCATGTATTTATATGTATCATAAACATTATTTTAATAATGAGAATGTGAGGAATACATCAAGGCTGAGGCCTTGTACGCCATGTTTGGTTTTTTATGTCTCTGATATTTTAATGTATGTTTATTGTAAATCCTTCATTGTGGTACCAGAGCAAATGAATCCATAGTTTGGATCTGAGGAGCATTGTAGATCTGGATTGGCTGAAGATCCAACAACATTGAGCGTCATACATGTGAGAAGGATTTCCCAACGAGAAAATCTGGAGGGCCCAATATTTTTAATATTCTAATTTCATGGATATTAGCATGCCCCATTCCTTAATTGAGAAGGAGATTCATGTGTGTTGAATTGAGAGAGTCAAAAGATTTGTTTTCAACTATGTCTATTTGAGGATTAAAATTGTTGAGGAGGATTGAAATCATTGGTAGTTTGTGTGGAAAAGTAGTCGTTAGATTGTTGTAGCCGTTGGAGTCTCTGCTTGGACTATTTAACACGCTGATCTGGATCTGTTTCTTCATCTTGTCCTGACGATGAACCACATTGGTTGGTTCGAAACGCGTCGGCAAAAATTTTTCTTATGTGATTTACGCTGAAGCTCTCCTTATAACTATGACAAATCACAGAAGTCTCAATTCTAGGATTGAAATCATTGGTAGTTTGAAGGAAGGATCAAATTGTACATGAATTGGAATTTGGGGATGGTAGCAAAATCAACTAGTAATTATGTTAAAGCATGATCAAATGATGCGAAGTGGTCATCCTTCCAGTGAGGGTCTTGATAAAAAAATATGTATGTTGAAATTGGAATTTATCTAATAACTATCAAAGAAATACAATTTAAATTTTCATATCCGATTGTAGGACACCGGAGAAAATTTGAGGTAGCCAGAGAGGAGGCTGAGTCAAGTTGAGGCAATGGGTAATGTAATTCAATTGCATTCTTTTCTGACTGGGATTTCAATATTCTTAACAGACTGCACGTTGAGGAGCATGAAACCATCAGCATTATAGATGTGGGCTTCTCCAACCATCAAGAAAATGTGGTAACACTGTCATCTCTTTGTATATGGAGTGTATGAAACACCATGTTTTTTTTCTCTTTCTCTTGCAAAAAGATGGATAGAAATGTACAGGAGATAGGACAAGCACAATTTCTACAAGTGCAGCAATAAGGTCAGAATGAAGATGTTGTCATATATAATCGAGAGACCATACATGGATATCATGTGATGTGAACACAAAAGGCAACAATAGAAATAGTGGGTTGAGGGATGAACTACAAGTAGAGAGCATGGATTGTGTGTGGGTATTGAAATTTGATCCCAGTATCAAATCTTCATGTTGAAACCATGTATGAAATTGTTGTTTGAACATTGTCTTGTCACTATTTCTAGCCACATTCCATAACATTCAAAACACTTGGTGCAATCACCAGTAATGGCTCTAATGTGCCCAAGTCAAAGACAAAGTCCCAAATTACCAAATCAAATGAGAGCCATATGATTTTCCAAGTGAAAGTAGATTGCTGGATTGAAGGCAACACCTAGCTTAGGTCAAATGTTGAATGAAATTTATTTATTTTACAAAGATTTGAGTTCTTAGAGTCTATGTGAAGGATTTGAAGGCACCTAATTGCTGAAAGTGAAGTGTCAGAGTTATGCATTGATGTGGATTATTTGAGTTGAATTTATCACCTTCTAATCTGATGTACATGAGCCTTGGAGCTACAGAAGATCCAAGTCTGGGCATATTTAAAAAATATTTTATTTCTTTCAACTGAATATACAGATAGCTAGTATGAATACCCACATCACATTTTAGATAAATAGTGTGTTGCATTGAAAACATCTATAAAATGGTTTTGTAAATCAAATGAAGACCCATGAAATTGGCAAGGATATTGCGACTATTCATAGGTCAGGTGGAATACTAAACGACATGTGAAAGACATGCTTGAGGGAAGAACTAACAAGCGAAGAAAGCCAGCAACATGGAGGCTCAACAACGTGAAGATCTGCGTCAAGTATAGCAATGTAGAAAGAACTGACACTGTGTGGATATTTGTGTGGAAGTGTGGAGTTTCCAGACACATATTCAAAGAGGAAAATAGATAGTCCATACAAAAGAGAAAATGATTAAAAGGTAAACACTATCACTATGTAAATCTATTTATAGATGATTAATTTAGCATGTTCACTGTGAACGTAGCCTTACTGTGGAAAAGCTTTTGAAAAGACATGTATGGTTAATGTTGCTTAAATTTTTATATGCATAAAGTGAATGGTGAATAAACCTTTACATGCATAAGTTGTAAAGTTTAAAAGGGAACCTGAGTGACTTTAAGTGACTTCATCAAGTTGTAATAAACAGTTCAATGGGAAATATGTAAAGGCTTTTTTAAAGAGCCATCATAAATTTTTTAATGGAGGAATAAGATTGGTATGTAATAATGAGGGTATATTATGTAATATTTGGAGTGATAAGTGAATTTTAAGGGAAGGTAATTGTTGTAGTTTTTTGAGAGAGAATGAGAAGAAATTGAAGTTGAATCAAAATTCATTGAAGTGAATTTGTTGTTTGAAAAAGTGTTCAAACGAGCAAAATATTGTAATTGAAAAGTTGCTCTTGGGTGTAAGAGCTGGTTGTAACCTATATAATAAAAATATTGGTCTTTTTTGGTGATTTTGTCCTAGAACCACCCAAAATTGAATAAGGGGATCTTAGGTACACCATGAGTATGTTTGTGATGGCACATGATTTCTTATTTTTTGTGTCTAGTTTTGACACTATCTTTTGTAAAAATATACACATGGAGTACACAATAAGTTGCATGCACATAATAAATTCTCTTCATGTAATCAAGCTAAAATAAGCAAAGTAAAAGCAATCAAGAAGTTGTAACACATAATAAAATATATCAAGTTGTCAACATCAACAAAAATTCTACAAGAAATTCAACATCATTCACTCAAGGCAATCAATTTAATGAGTTGTCATCTACATCAACAATCAACTACATCAACTTTTGGAGAATGCACTTGCAACTTTTTTGTAAGAGTCAACTCAAAACAACATTATAACTTGCAAAATCATAATTTGTAAGTTAATTTGTAAACAAATTCAAATAAATTTGAGTTGAATTGTAAGGGTGCATTCTCGGTTGAAACCTACACCCAAGCTTTGAATTGTTAAAGAGTCAATTAAGTCAAGTGGGTCCATTATTTTCAACTGAGTCATCAAACTCATTTGAACTTGTCATTAAATCATTTTTGCGTGCAGGTTTTTAATATTCGACACCCTTCTTTTGTAAATTCAAGCAATGATCAAGCAAACAGATTCAAGCTAGAAATCAAGCAAGTTCCAAAATAAGAAATCGTGATCAAGCAAGCGTGAAAGCTAGCAAGTGTGAGTTCAAGCAATCAATTGTTGACACACATTCAAGTGAGTGTGAAATTCAAGAAATAATCAAGCAAGAATTAAGAAAAGTGTGTCAAAAGTTATAATGTGTAATGGAGGAAAACATCTTTAAAGTGTAGAACTGGAGATTAAAGATTTGAAAGATTGAAATCATGAGTTACAGAACAAATTTCAAACATTGGAATGGAAGTTGAAGAAGAATATAATACCTTAATCAATCAAATGACCATCACATTAGAAGCAATGAAAGACTTTCAAATTGAGCTTGAAATGAAAAAAAAACTCATTCATACACTCCAAATTAAGTTAAGTGAAAAATAAGATTTACTTGATGCACAATGTGTAGAGAAGATAGATGCAAGTTGTGACACAGAAGACCTCATCCAGTCAAAAATGAAAGTTGTGATACAAATGATCTTATTCAGCATATTAATGAAGGTTGCAATACAGATGAATTGATCAAACAAGTTGATATAAGTTGTGGCACAAGTGATCTCATCCAACTAGTTGTACTACTAATAATGTGACAAGTAGTACCAAAGATCAAGTTGATCAATTTGATGCAACATGTCAAATAGATGAACTGTTAATGATTGATTCCTAGTGTGATTCAAAAGGTTTAATAAATCAAGTACAAAATGTTAGCAACAATAGAAAGTATGAAGAACAACAGTAGGATAATCATTCCAAGAAAGTGATCAGATCTTGGGAGGAAATCTCCTTCAACAAAGATCGACATGTCCTAGTATACAACAAAGAAAATACTTTGTTTGTTCTAGATTTATCGAAACCAGTTCAGTTTGTAAGTGTTGGTTATCTCGACAATGTTCAAAATTTGGTTAAGTGTAATCATTGTAAGCGAAATGGCCATATGGAGAGTAAATGCTTTGACCTCCATTCTTGTTACCATTGTGGAAAGAAAAATCATACATTCGAAAGATGCTATAAGTGAAATCAAATACCCAAAGTGAATATCAACTATGCATGGATAGATCAAGTGGTCATCTACAGTCAAACAGTTGTCTATTTGTTACTGAAGGATTCAGTGTCACATGAATACAAATTCTACAGTAAAATGAAGATGGTGAAACTCTCCTACACTTGAAGGGGGGGAGTTCAGAATTCAGAATTCAAATGTAGATGATTGTCTATCCTTTCAACTGATAGAGGGGGGAAATGATAATGGAATTGAAGGTGGTTGTCAAACTAAAAGTCTCAACAACATCAGCAAAAGAAGCTAGTGGGAAGTCTTCATCAAATCATCCAGTGGGCATCGAAAAAGCAGCCAGTGGGCATCATCAACAAATTCGCCAGTGGCCAATCAACGACAAAAGCAACAGTGAGTAGCTTTTGACAACAACAACAAGAAGCAATGAGCAATTTTTGACATCATCGACCTCAAGTAGCCAGTGGGTAGCTCTGACATCAACAAATTTACCAGTAGGTGTTCTCAATATTTTGTCGTTGGACAAGCAAATTCGCCGGTGGGCGTCATCAACATTTTGTCATTAGACAAAGGATGTTGATTGAAAGCAAAGGATAGATGGATCCTTTGTAGATTGGCATGTGATGGAGTCATCAAGAAAAATTCAAAGATGAATCAGACTTGCAAATGATTCATGTTCTCTTCAAATTGGAGTTTTTTCAACATCCGACTTTGGTGGTTTTTCAGGCAGTGTTTTTGAGGATCAACAGTTTCAGCATGAGAACTTGGAAGGTGGTTCCTAGTTCTTATTTTGGACTTATCATTAAGGGGGGAAAGTTAGCCTCACTCTCATGTGTTTAAAACAATTATAAGTGCAAAATAATTGTTTTAATTAAAATCAAGAAAGTTGGATTTAATACTACCTTTCTAGATTGAGTTTGTTCCTCATAGTTAGGAGTTAGTTTAGGCCTAGTTGGTTGTGAAATTATATCCAACTAGTTAGGCTCCTAGATTAGTTTTTGCTTGAGAGATTTTCTCAACCATAGTGTCCAATATAGATGCACTATCTTGAGACAAATTCTCCTCATGTATTTATATGTATCATAAACATTATTTTAATAATGAGAATGTTGAATACATCAAGGCTAAGGCCTTTTCCGCCATGTCTAGTTTTTTATGTCTCTGATATATTAATGTATGTTTATTGTAAATCCTTCAACTTTTACCTTTTCTTCTTGATATATCCTTCTATATTGAGAGTTTGAGGAGTGGTAATTCCTGCAAATTCATTACAGTATATGGTCAGATTCATTTATTCTTTCTCCATGGTTGTTTTAGGGTGTATATCCTCTTCTTTTGATGTTTCTTATTCATTTCTTCCTCCTCTTCATAATCTATGTAATATAATTTCTTCTAAGCAAACCTATGGCCCTTAGTGTATTTTCTATCACACATGTAACAAAGCCCTTTTTCTCTTTTTTCCTCCAGTTGTTGTGGGATCAACCTTGTAAGTTGTGGAAGGCTAGGAGTAATAAAAACTTCCATATTTATAGTTGTGAGTGGTAGACTTCCTTGTTGCCATAATTTTGCTTTCAACATTTCTTGACACCTTGAATGCCTTCTCTAATGAATTATTTTACCAAAGGTGAACCACATGTTGGATGTTATCCTTTAAATTCCCTATGAAGACATCAATCCTATGCTCCTTTGGAATATCATTTGCCTTGATATTCAATCTTTGGAAGTCCTCAATGTTCTCCGCTTTTGAACCCTTTTGTTTGAGATTTCTCAATTGGCTAAAGAAGGTTTTACTCTTTGTATCCTCATAATGTGTTACCAATTCCTCCATAAAAATTGTCCAAGTGACAATTGATTTACAATAAAAAAAATCCATCAATGCCACAAAAATTGATTTTGTTCTAAGTATAAATATGTGATGTGTACGTTTTGTGTGTGTGGAACATCTAGTAGATCAAATAATTGATCCATATATAGTGTCCATGTTACCATATCCTTGCCATAAAACTTTCTCATATCTATCTTTCGAATGTGGTGGATATCAAACCCAACATTGAAGTCTCTAAAATCATAATTCATGTTCTTTTTTTCCTCATAATTATTTTCATGGATTACATTGTCAGAACTAGGAAGCCTTTCTTGCAGAAAATTTTTCACCCCTTCCAACTTGACATTCATCATGTCCATGTCTATTTTAACAATTCCCATTCTGGTTTTAAACTATCCTTCAAACCTTCCATGTTTCCTTTTATTTTTTCTTCTAAACCTTCCATATTATATTCCAATTCATTTTTGGTTACTCTTTGCGAGAGAGAAATTTGTTGCACATGATCTCGTAATTTTGATATATCATGTTTTTACTTCCTCCTCTTCTTCATGCATCATAGTAGAGCTTTTTGGTTGCTTACTATGTCTATCCATGTTTTTGAGACATTTTGGAATCAAACAATGATATATATGCTTCACTATGCCCTTTGAATCACTTCAAATTGATTTCTTCAAACAAAAGTTATGCAAAATTTAAAAAAATACACACATTTTTCTTACTTTTAGGAGTTGGGCCTTGAAACTATTATATCTTTGTAATTTCGACCTCCCAAGGTTTGAAATTTCATATTTTGGTAGCCCTACAAGTCTTCTTTCCAATACCATAAGTCAGACCAAGATTGTGTTCTTCAAGGTAAATTTATTCCAAATCTCACAAAATGACCTTATTATGGATTGGTTCAGTAGAGTGAAGTTGTGTGGGTTTCCAAGTGTCATTGTTTCAGACCTCAGCCCTAAAATAGATACATAAGAAACTACACTTCATACAATTTTTGTCAAGTTTTACGAAATTTAAATTTGATGCTCAAAGAAAAATTTATGACTATTTTCCCTTGGTCACCTGTTTGAGATTGAATTCTAGAGCATGCAAAAACCCTAACTTATTTGGACCATATCTCATAAAATATAGTAAACGAGATCTGAAATTTATATACAATGTTCACCAATATTTATTCTCCCTGTGTTAGTAATTTCAGCTTTTGAAGTCTCATAGAGAAAATGTTATAGCAAAAATTCCAACATGAATAATTTGAAGCAACAAAACCCTAGAACCCAAAGCTCTGATACCAAATGTTATGCAACCATATCACAAAACAAAAGAAAAGATTAATAAATGACTTGAAAATTAGCCTCTTCAAGGGGAAACCCCCCATACATCACATAAATGAACAATCCTTGGATGATACAAATGACAAGACCTCCTTGGTATATATAGGAGTCTGAGGGGTCATAATATAATAAGATCCTACATAACAACAATAATGTAAGGGCACAACAATAACAATAGTGGGTTTCTATGGGGCACAACAATAACAATATGGGGGCTGCATGGGCACAAAAATAAAAATAAGGGGGTATTGTACTATTCAAAAACCCCCCAATTTTTATATAACAATTAATGATGAAATTAATTTTATAAAAATAGGGGACCCTTTTTAAGTTTTAAAACATAAAAAATAAAAAAAATAAAAACATTTTTCTTTTTAAAAAACATTTTTATTTTTCATAAAAAATAATAAAACATTTTTTTTAGTTTTAAAGCCATTTGATTTTATTTCATAAATTAAAAAACCCAAATAGTCGCCAAGACCAAAACTCATACTTAGGTTTTTTTAAAAACCTTAAGTATTAAACATTGGGTTATTAAAAATAAAATAATAAATCAGAGTTCAATTGAAATATGAGTTATAATTTAAAACTCCAACTTATCCAACATTCTGCTCCCCGCATCACAAATAAACATAACACCATGATTAATGCCTCTCCATTGGCCAATTTTGATTGCGATTTGATACCGGACCCAACAACATAATTGAATGATAATCTAAAAATCATGTTTCCACAAACATACATATGCCTTTCCCTATGGCACTAAGTTATACGCGATTGCGATTTCGCAATCACCCAGTGCCGATGCAATAGTAAAATACACTCCATAAAAATCTCGTGGGGATCACAAAACCAATAAAATCCCATAGCCCAAGTTCTGTGGCTCATCCCTTTTGCGATTGCGAAAGCCTGGACCCGACGGGGTCATACACTCCATTTAATAAGCCCCTCGCATCTGCTCAATCACAATATCCAAAGGCTTAACCCCTCTCTGCCTCTACGATTGTGATTTGCGATATTTCCCAAACCCAATAGGGTCATCATTCATAATTCATAAAACTCCCACATCTGTGGCTATCACAGTTTTATTAGCCATGCTGCCTGCTTCAAAGGCTCCTGTTAAATGCGATTGTGATCTGTGATTAGACTCATTCCTCTACCACGTAGTCAGATTCCATATCATTTATGACATCATCCATTATGTCACCTTCCATGTCATCCATCCACATCACTTCCACGACACTTTTCCACATCGATCTTCCATGTCATAGTGACGTCACCATCACGTCACCCCGCATAATGCAAATCGCAAGTCTTTCAGGACTGTTGGTACCAAACCGCTCTGTTGTTGCGATTTTGATATCGCAATCGCAAGATCCAAGGGTCACACGCCATTTCTGCCTCTGTTTATTAATTCCATTGATATGATTCGTATTCTCCTCTATTTTGATAGGGATTCTCACTGCTCAAGATATGACGCTAATTTATCGCTTCCCAATTGTAAACTGATTGTGATATGATTTTAGAAGGCCCCCTTTGGATATTGATCGGAGTACTCCCTGTTTTAGATACAATTGCGATTATTCTGGGTTCTTCCCTCGAGATTAAAAGCGATTGCAATTTGATTAAAACAACCATGTCCCGAATGCAATTATTAATAAAAAGACCAGATGTATTTCTTTGATCATATCATTGAAAACATGGCTTTAATGAATTTATTTGTAAAATATCTCACATCTAATCATCACTTATTGAATCATTTATTCTCATTTTCAGGTGCATAAAGAAAGGGACAGCTGCGCAGTTCCACAAAATCAACCATCATTATTATATTTCAGATCACACAGCTACACATATGAGACAAGAGCGGGATTGCCCAGAGGTTGTTATCAAAACCATTTCCATTTCTGCATTATCTTCACAAATAATAAGATATTTGTTTAACTCCCTAGTGTTGTGCACAATTATTTATTTTTTGCATCCTCCATGTACTATAAAAACTCGTTCATCATAATGAACTAGGGGTCCGGAATTTGAGAAAGAAAGCATTTGGGGCTTGCGTTTTTGTATCTCCAAGTATGTCTTAGTAGACTGGGTCGGGTCTTGAATTTTATGAGGAAAGCTAAGTGGAGATTACATTTTTGTATTTTCAAAATCTCATCTTAATAAAATGATTGGATCAAGGTTCTTATTTTTTTGTTTAGAGAGGCTTCAAAGAGTCTCATTTCTGTACTTTTGGGAAGCTTTGGAATAAAGGAAAAGGACCGAGACTATGTATTTTACAAAAGAAGCGTGATACATTGGGTATTTTTATCAATGTTTTTCATGTTATTTTTAGTATAATTCACAACCATTGTTTCTTCCAATTTGTTTGTTATATCTATATTATTAACACAGTTCAACATCATCTCATTTCTGAATATGTCGGTGCTATAATTTTTTAATGCATCTAGTAGAAAATTGTTATTTTATTTGGATGGCGATATATGCTTTAACAATTTTTTAATTAACAATTTAATTAAAAAAATTAACTTAAAAGTTTTCATTTCTTTAGTATATGATTAATTTTTACTACCATGTACTAAAGATAACTATTTTAGATCGCATTCAAATAAAAAATAAAACTGGTAAATAAATAAGTTTTTATATTCATATAATTTAGGAATTGGATATACTTCCATCAAGCACTTATGTAACTATTTACTAAGTGCTTGATTGTTAGTATTTAGATTAAAAAGGACTCAGATTTCGAGAGCTATCTCCTTGATCTAATTCCTTCATTTTTACTTCAATTCCTTAATGTTTTCTTTTAATAAATCAGTGCTTGATTGGGAGAAGGACTCTTCTTTCCTTCAATCAAGATAGGATAGATTAATTTCATACTAGTTATATCATGCATGAGTTATTTTAGAAGTCCTCTCTTCGAGGCAAAGCTTCTTATTGGTTTGGTTTTTCTACAAAAACAACTTAAGGGTCATTCTTCTTGCCTAATCAACTAGAAGAATTGATCCGATGTCCCTAGCTATAGCAATTCCCTAGCTATTAGCAATTAAATAAATATTTAAAGTTGATAGTGATTTGGAAAAGGTAACTGGACCTAATTTAACCAGTCGGAGCCACTACTCCAAAGGGAAAAGGAGCTGCTTTAAGGTTTGGACTAGGTGGTTTTCCTCCATGTTGGTGCAGCGAATTTCGAGTCATCAACAGGTGGCTACACTAACAATAACGATAGGGGTGGCTACACTAGTATTATAGGGACCTAACATACCAACACTATAGGTATTAATCATTGTAGAGGTCCTTGATTCTTTGAACCAAACACCTTCCACCTTGAGAAACATCATCAAAATTGTTGCATGAACCAGTCGTCCAAAATAATTCTAAGTGTCTAGAGTATTAAAGGGCCCCAATCACCTCTCCCTACGTTAATTATAATGTATATCATGACCATTTGTCACCCCTTATGGGGAATGAAAATAATTACTTGGAATATGATAACTTTTATAATTTTTTATTTTCTTATGATTTCTTCTTAATTTCTCAATTTTTATATTTAATTTAGATTTAATTTATTGTCTTAATTTATTTATTTGATAGGAACTAATCATTTTTATAACATAATAACATGTAAACATATTTATATAAATGATGATAGAATGTGATTCATTATCCTGTGTTCTTTAATTGTTTTTCTAATTTGAAGTGCTAGTTGAATTGGTTAAACCATTCACCCAATATATGTTTTCTTTAAAAAGATAATATGGTTCAATTGGTTAAACCATCCACCCAATAAATGTTTTCATTTAAGAGATCATAGGTCACAAATCTAAATCTTGTCAATTAATTGAGGCTCTTGCCATTATTTGAGCCATCCTCCACCAAAATTTCTAGGTAAGAAAGAAGTTCCATAAGTTTTTTATTTGAATATAATAACAATAATAATAATCTAATTTTAAGGTCACATCCAAGCCAAACACCAAATTAGTGTATAAGACACCCTTGTTTGTGGGACAATGCGTTTTATTGCTAAATTCTATGGGGGTGTGAACACTCTAACCCCCTCTGGTTTTGAACTTGTGACCTCTTAGGAGAAACACATGTTCTTAACAATTATTCCCTCTCAAGACATACATTTTTTTTAAATAAAGACATGGGAGTGGCCTTTAATCCACTTATGTGTGTATACATAGGCTTTTCTTAAACTCTATTTGTGTTCAATTCAATAGAGAGAAGTTACCAAAATGGAATACAATTGGTTGTAATCATATTAGGTGATTGAGCATACTCCTTAGAGTTACTTCCATGAGTACAACATGTATATGTCTCAAATATCATCCTATTTCCAAAATTATTTCTAGAACATACCTTACTTATGTCAAACATTGACATTATATTTAAATAAAAACTTTTTTTGTGATCTAATTACAACTTAATGTATTTTTGGTCTGGATGATCCAATTTTAAATCCTAATGGGATTACTCCTCTCCTACTTGAGCTCTACTTGTTGTGGCTTCCAACTTTACTGCCTTGAAAGCATATGCACGTAGATGTTGTGGGAATATAGGTTGTTAGAATAAGGTTCTTCCTAGACTCTGATGTTAATCCATCATTTTTATAGTATATATGCAAGTGAATGAATTGAAATGTAGGTTAACTTGGTACTAATGTCCTCATCTTTATTTGGAAAAAGATAAAAGATATTGTTGTGTCGTTCTTGGTTTTTCACTCTATTAAGTTGTTTCCCTTTACAAAAAATAGTATTTATTTATTATATTTAAATAATATTATCCCCTAAGAGTGTGTGGGACACTGGTTCTCTAAGTCTAAAGGAAGTTAACCATGATTGAACACATAGCTAAGATTTGTTTCAAATCTATTTATGTTCAAATCCATGGATACAACTTTCATAAATGGGCTAGTCTTGGTTGAAGTCATAATAGGAAATTTAGCACACTACTTAGGGAAAGTTCCATTGTTACAAGACTTTGTGTGAAAGGTCAGACAAATGTGTTAAAAATATGTCTTCATAGAGTATAAGGTTAAACTAATTTTGATTTAGGAGCACACTACTCAACTTAGCACTCACAATAAGGAGTATAATGGTCCATATGCAATTCCTGAGGGTAGAAATTGAGACCCACACCCCATATATGAGTTAATAATTTTTTTTTTATATATTTTGATTACCTTGAATATTATTTATTTGAGGCACTCATTTAACATCTAAAACAAATATACAAAGAGTATTGGTTATTCTTGATCATAGGTACTCATATCAATCAAAGATATAACAAGTGTTGATTCTGCGAAAATAACATTAAAATCAAATATAAATAAAGATGTTATGTGATGTAAAATTAACTAAGGAAATTATGAGGTAGAATATTGAATTAACTAAAGAAAATTATCTAGGGTGATATCAAAATACAATGGAGGATGCGTGTGTGTGTATATAAACATTTTTCTGCAATATGAATGGGAAAACCCTAAACCCTCACAACCACTCTCGCAAGAATCTTGTAGGCCCTGCACATGGCAGGTATTGTGGGAGAGAGTAGTGCTCCCTCCTAGAGAAGCATAGTTGTGGGATATCATCGATATAGGTAATCAACTCCCATCTCAAGCCCAGTGGATTCCTAGTCCCATGCTACAACAAACCTAGGCAATGCAAATTAGGAGATCAAAAATACCTTCAATGGCTAGGCCAAAAAAAGAGCCCTAGGTATTTTCCTTCCTAAGGTGGTTGTGGATCTGAAGTTCAAAGTCCATTGCACCCGTATTGGAGAATATATTCAATATATGAGAGATCATGCCATCACAGGAAAATTTCTAAGACTTTGGCCTCAAAAAAAGCACTCTCTTTGTGGATCTAGCAAAAATAAAAACCCAAGTGCCACAGAAAACTTGATCTAGGATCCAAGGAAATTTTCACCATCATATTTTCTAGTTTAAAGGTATTGATGGTGCTAGACCCACCAACATTTAGGGGATCTCCCCAGTATGAAGTCCCAATTAGACGTCACACCATATGGTCTAGGATAACCCTCTAGTATGATGGTTTGGTTTCCATTATCTGAGATATTTCCTGTAGCTCTTATTGTTCAACACATGAGAGTGTTATGCTTGTAACTTCAAGAAAGTGAGGTGAGTATGCCTGGTGAGTGCATAATGTAACTTTGTGTTCAAGATCTCTTAGTATAAGGGAGTGGGTAAAAGTGAGCCTCTATATGAAAGGTAGTAGTATCACGAAGGAAGAGACAAACGTGAAAACAACAAGGGTTTGTCCACCATCCAGCGGAATACTCCACAGCGGATCCGACAGTCGTTAAAACCAAACTGCAAGGTAAAACACGTACACCATCTAGCGGAGTATTCCACACGAGGGTGACGGTCATTATTACCAAGGAAAATAAAAATGGGTCTAATTTCTGGCGAAGTATTCCACACGAACGAGATACCAGTGATAAACAATAGAATACATATTGAACAATGTAAGTAGTAAAATAACTGAAGTAGTTCAACTTTCTTAGTACAGGTTAAGAAAACATGCAATACAAATGTTTAAAGAATAGTCTTACAAACAGATACAAAACATGCGTGAAAACGTGTTTGCCTGAGATAGGCTTTTAAATTAAGGAAAAGTTCCATGACACATATGTACACCATACATAACTAGCCCCAATAGTGGGACATTGGAGACACTCCTCGCTCGTCAAAGAATAGACTACAAACTCTCAAGGCTATGTAGGAGGAGCCAAGGTGAAAATTCCTTTGCTCATGCAATGAGGGGGTATATATAGCCAAGGGTGATGGTTGACCATTGTGACTCTTGAACTTCCCTCATGACTGTTCAACTTCCTATGACTTTTCAACAGACATGACTCTTCAACTTCATATGTGTGTCTCTTGGACTTTCTAATTGCATTACATTTGATTACAACAAGTATAGCCCATAGAAGTGATGTGGTCAAGACAACTCATGAAACAACTTGACATGACACTATTGACAGGTATTGGCTAACTGTGGTGTCCGTGTTGAGATGCTATGCTACTAAGTGATGGATGTATTCTCAGTGTGTCATGTCTTCACCTTTGCATGGCAAAGTCTACAGGGGTTTTTGATGGTCTTGGTCTTTTCTTGATGGTGCATCTATATGTGTCCCTTTCGCTTGCTTCATGAAGTGCTTCATATGTTCGTTCAACTGTGAGAAAGTCTTCTAGCATGCACTCCATCTTCATCTTGTTTGTCGTTGCACCATGTTTCATCAATGTACATGTTCCTGCATCACTCATGACAAGATGACATCAATCCAAAAATATCCTAGTCTAGCATGATACGTTGTTTTATGTTTTGTGTGTCGCTGACCGAGAAGGAAGACAAGGCACTGAAACTGCACAGAGCATAGCTCAGGCTAGGATGAGAGTCTCCAAAGAACTCTTAGGAAAAACTACACACATGTCAATGGGAGGAAAATTTTTGCAATCCAAGATAGTAGTGACAGCTACAAGGTATAACCAAGCTAGGAAAAATTGCACAGTTCCTGGGAGGAAGACAAGGAAAGGTGCTGGGAGGAACTATTGAGCAATTTTGTGCAGTTTTCAAGATAAGGACTATGCAGGTCATACAAGGGTCCAACTACAAATCTACATAGTTTCTCTGAGGAAGACAAAGTGGGTAGCGAGAGGCACTTATAGACATTTCTGCATGGTTTTCCAAAGCAAGGCTGGATCAAGCTACAGGGAGCTGCAGGTCACAACTACACAGTTTTGAGGGACATTATCGAACATGCAGTAGGGGCCATCCCAACAAAACTGTACAATTTCTGGGATGAGTGTAGAGCGGGGAAGCAGGGAGAGAGCCATTCAAAATTGTGTAATTTTCAAAGATAGAGCAGATCAAGCTAGTAGGGGGGCCTACAAATCAAATCTGCGCCATTTCTTGGAACAGTGCAGTGCTAGGCAATAGAGGCCTAACTCACATGAATGTGAAATTTTTGCAAGTAGTGTAGGGTACGTAGTTGGGCATGTCTGCACATTCTTGGAGAGAAGTGGAGCTCAAGGTCACAATGAAGTTCAAGTCACGAGTATACCAAAGGGAGGCTTGATGAATGATCTTACAGGAAGTGCAGATTGGATTAGAGTTGGGGACAATTTATGTGCAGTTTTGGGAGACAGTCATCTTGCTCACTTCTAGGATTGTGCAGTGAAAGATGCCTAGAGGACATCCTCAAACTTTCCGTAGTTCTAGGTAGCAGAGAAGGATCACTAAGAGTTGAGACTCCGCAGTTGAGCTCAGTTGGGATCTAGTTGAAGGAGGGTTGTCTGGTCAAAAGATTTCTAGGAAAAATGGATAAGTGTGAGATCAAGTGAACTTGTGCATACATGACATTGTCATCACACACTTATCATGAATCGGTGAAAAGACACCTCAAACCAACAAGACAAACATGTGCTCAGTGAGATTGCCTTAAAGGTTAAGAGCGTCAAGTGCGACACTTGAGATAGATCTTCAAATGACTGTGAAGAAACTTGTGCAACAATGATTGAAACTTTATGTGTGAGTATGAATGATGTTCACGGAGTGAAAACAACTCATGCACATAAAGACAAACCTTCAAAATTTCCAAAAAAATATCACAAGCATGAGATAGCAATCAACATGCCAAAAGATGACCAGTGGTCAATCAAGCAAAAAGGGTGTAAAGACTCGACAAGAGCTCATGGAATGAGCCTGAGTGTTTGCAACCATCAGGGGGAAAACCAAGGAAGGCTCTAAAATTTGGATGCTGGCCAAAATTTTGGAGTGCGTTGCAGTTACTACAACACTTGGTGACACACTGGTTGAATACCATCTCCTCTATTTCCGCTCATTTTCAACACAGGGCTTTAGCCTTTCAGGGAGTATTGACTCATTGTGCAGATTACTTTGGCTTCCCCACTTACCCCATGTACAAGCATGGTTCACCTTATACCAACTCAGTCAAACATAGGAAAATTTTCAGCTAGATCACATTGATTCAAATTCAGTAAGGGTAGTTTGGCTCGCAAGCTTAAGATTTTCAGGGTATAATTTTTCATTTTTGGTGTTTCTCCACTGCCAGCAGGCCTGGATTGTTCCCCGGTGAAGTTAGGAAGGAACACAAGCATTTCTCCACTACTAATGAGCCTAGTTAGTATCCCGTTGGAGTTTCCTTCTTCATATCTCTTCTTAGGAAGCCTTTATCTTCTTTTGCCTTCGTAATTTTTGAAAGAGGACTGTGCATAGGCACTTATTTATTTTTGCGGTGGAAGAGGGATCCTAATGTATTGAGAATAGAAGAGGTTTTTCCTTCAAAGAAGCATGTAATACCTCTGATTTAGGTTTTCTCATTTATATTTTACACCTTCTCTGTTTCTACTAGTTGAGTAAGCTTTGAGCACACAAAGTAGAAGATTGAGTATAGGCATGGGGTTTCCCAGTTTGGATACAGGTTCATGGTTTGACCAGAGCTTATCTTATAGATGGATCATATTTTTTGTCAAGACTTCATCAACCAAAAGTTACAACCAAGCATAAAGAGGACGGACACAGGACTGGCCAAGCCCTGTAGTGTCAAAAGACCCCTAAACTTTAGCCACATACTTATTCAAAATCCAGAACACATTGTAGAACAACACTTATTTAGAAAACAAAATGGCAAGACATAAAATCAAAGTAAAGAAAAATGAAGCAAAAACAATAAAAGAAAACAACAAAATAACAATAGACATGCTATGTACATAGGGTGGGGTGTGGCCCCAGATCATTGAAAATAACTTTAAAATCTTGGACATTGACAGGAAGGTTTTCAATCCTCCAGTCAAGTAATTGTAAATGATACGTGCATTGGCTAATTTTTTCGTGAACTATGAAAGGACCAATCCACAAGGATTGGAACTTCATGTGTTTTCCTTTATCTTCGTGGGGTTTATCCCACTTCAAGACAAGTCACCCACAATGAAGTTGGTGCTCCCTGCAGACTTTCAATCAAACCATCCCTTGATATGGTTCTAGTGGAGTGAAATTTTTTCTTTTTCTTTCATCTTTTCTTCCTATAACTTGCGTAATGTGACCATCCTATGCTGAACCACTAGACACGTCTTACCTTGGGATTATTGGGATAATTGGAGAGCAGGAAAGTAGATATTTGGTGGGAGGATGGCTTCTTTTCCATATAAAGGAAGTATGGATATGTTTTCATAGAGGGCTTGGGTGTAACCTGGTCAGCCCAAACAAAATTCACCAGAGTGGTTTGCTAGTTTCGTTGTTTAGAGTAAAAGGTATTTCTTATGATGTGAATGAGAACTTTTTTTGTAGATTTCGCAAGACCATTTCCTTGTGGGTAGTAGTTAGCTAAATTATTAAGAATAATACCATATTTCAACGTAAAATCATAAAGTTTCAAAAAAGATAAGTAAGTTGCATTGTCAAAAACAAGTGATACAGGAACACAAAACCTACAAATGGTGTTCTGCTGAAGGAAGTTGATGACTTCCTGGTCGTTCACTTGTTTGAGCGGAACTGTTTCTGTCCACCACGTGAAGTCATATGTAGCAGTCAAGATGTAGCAGTGATGATTTAATGAATGTCATAAAATTTCCCCAATCATGTCCAAGCCCCATTGTTGGAATGGTTCATCCACTACAACAGGTTGTAGTGGGGCTGCTGATCTTCAAGTTCTATTGACGCATCATTGATAGACCAGGCACTTGCGGACATAAGCATGTGCATATTTGAACAATGTGGGTCAATAGAAATTGACTCTCATGAATTTATGCACTGTTGCATTACCCGCAAAGTGACCTCCAACTATTTTGTCATGCAGATGATGTAATACTCTCTTTGAATCATGTGCTTCTAGGAACTTGAGAAAAAATCCATTGTGGTGCTTTCTGTAAAGCACTCCATGCACCAACTGGTAAGATAAGGCTTTGAGTTGGAGTGCCCTCTTCTACCGCATGGAAAAGTAAGAGGGCATGGTGTCGTGCTCAAGGTATTAACGCACTTCCTCATACCAAGAGTTACTGGCGAAGTGGGTGGTGCTTGCTCTACATTATACATATTGATTTCTTTCTCCCATCCAACGAACTCTTCTTCTTCCTCTTGTGCATACCACTTCTATTGTAAGTCTACAGAGGCCATGATCCTTGATAGAGTGATCTGGCTTGATATCAAGATCATATTCTTGCAGTCCTGTCATCCAGTTTGCATGTCTTTCACCTAACTCTTGTTAAACAAGCAACAATCTGACTGTTGGGTATGGCACAAAGACTATGCAATGGTTTTTCAGTAGGTAGGGTCTAAAGTGTTTCACTGCCTTTTATATTATGTATGATTTCTTATCCATGGTAGGATAGTTGAGCTCAAGTCCCCACATGCTCATGCTCATGAAGGAGATGGGACATTCATTGTTCATCTCATCCTTATGAGTGAGCATTGCAACGAGTGAAGTGTTGGAAGCAAAAGTATATAAGAAATCCTTGTTGAAATCTTGGTTGTATAGCATGGGTGCATCTTTTGTCGCCTGCTTGATACAGGCGAATGTGTCCTTTTCTTTATTTCCCCATATGTAGACTGCATCCCTTTTTATCATATCTTAGATAGGTTTAACAATTTTCACATAATCTGAGATGAAATTTCAGAGGAAGTTGATCTTCGCGAAGAAGGACTACATAGCTTTCTTGTTCATTAGGTGAGGCATCTGAATGATAGTCCGAACTCAATCTGGATCAACCTTGATCCCACTCTTAGCAATGATATGCCCAAGGAGGTTCCCCATAGACACTACAAATATGCTCTTCTTGGGATTCAAGGATATACCATACTTGTGACATCGCTCAAAGATCTTCTGGAAAAAACCATGACATCGTCAACGTAGGCCACCATGCTTTGTCCAATGAGCCCATGGAAGGCAATGTCCATATCATGCTGAAAAGTTGCACCTGCGTTTACCAAACCAAATGGAATTCTTTGGAAAGTGAACGTACCCCACTTGGTACAAAACATAGTTTTAAGGCTGTCAAGTTTTGCTACCAGAACCTGATTATATCTAGAAAAATTGTCAAGCAGAGAAAAAATTTATGCTTCAGATACTATTTGCAAGATGTGCTCTATAGATGACACTGGGTGGTTTTCTTTTTCTGAGGCACGATTAATATTTCGGAAATCTATGCATAGGCGAATCTCCCCGGACTTATTCCTCACAAGAACTAAGTTTGAAACCCAAGTAGAATTACGAACCTTGTAAATGGTTTGAGCATCCAACAACTTAGTGAATTCTTTTTGTATGATGGGTTCAAGTGACGGATGGACATCTCTAAGCTTCTGCTGAAATGGTTTGACCCCTTCTTTGATTGGTATGATGTGTTGGATTATTAGTATGTCATATGTTTTCAAGTTAGCATATGTCCACGTGAATACATTATGATACTTTCTAAACAGGTAGACAAAGACTTGCCTCTATTCCGGTGTGCAACACGTACTAAGATTCATGAAATTTGGATCTATTTATGTTCCAAAATTAATCTATTCATGCATCAGTGTGGAACTGTGGGTTTTAGTGTTCATGGGTCCCTTGAAGTAGTTTTGCAAGTCATATAGCTCTTCGAGTGAAACCACACCCTTGGAGATGAGATTTCCTTTACTGTCATCTTCTGTGTCATGTAGAGACTCTTTGTGCACATCTTCATCTATCGCTACATCCTTGAAGACGTCAGCATTGGCCATGTAATGCAGTATCTATTCAGCATCATCAAAAACATGCAAATTAGTGATATTGTCAGGGATAGGTGGGTTATACAAAATTTCAACATAATATCTATCCCTAAGAGGTGTCATCCTAGCAGCTACATTATCCAGAGCATCTACAGCTACATTTCACATTCTTGGTACAAAAATGATATTGAAATATTGGAATTTAGAGATAAGTCGCCATACCTCTTGTTCATAACTCTTAAGCTAAGGTGAAACATGGTGTATGGTGTCACATACATGACGTACCACAATCTCTGAACCACCTACCACTTTTAGCACAACAACATTGAGGTTGTTGGGTGTCTTGAGACTAAGTGTTTCCTTTGCTTTGGGTCTATCAAAACACACCTGGCTCAAGAGCCATCCTGTGTTTTGGATCCGTTGAAATACAAGTTCCACAAGTCATCTGTACAAGGATGGTTTTCCACGCTAGTACTGCTAACACTACTGCTGCTATTGTTACAATGTACTATATAGGTTTCATTTCTGTCAATTGGGCAAGGAAGGAGACGCAATTTTGTGTCTGGTGGGGTGGGGCTCGGACATGCCAGATAACACCCGAGTTGCATTTCCAAAAAGAAATTGCCAAACATAAGTTATGTGAAAGCCAATGGCTCATTTTGACCATTTAAGGGAGTAACATTATGTTTCATATATCTCTCCGACAACAACCGAATTTCATTGTTTCTTCCCTGGTACAAAAGCCATACGTGTGACCACTCTGTAGAAAAATATCCTTGCAACTTTCTAGACCAGTCTCTGCTGAGCAATAAGCCATATGCTTCTAAGATGTCCACGATCACAATGTTAATGCACTAATGAACTCGTTCATCGGACAACAACTGGATGATCACATCTCAGAGTTCATCAATGGTTGGTACACAAGTTTGGTCAAGTTGGATGATCTACATAGTTGTACTGCTCCATTGCGCATTGATCTGTTTAGTGATGGACAGTGGCATGACATTGACTGATGCACCAGAATCAACCAAACAGTTGTGGACATTAAAGTTGAATATTTCAAATGATAACAAAAATGGAGGCCAAAGCGACTTCGCTTCTTCCATGTGAAGTGTGTTGAGAAAAAATGTGAGTGATCGAGGAGACTTGCTATTGGGATAAGGCCCCCTAGGGTCATGTTTGAGGTTAAAAACCCAAGTTTTGGGGTAGAAAGCCCAGTTTTTGTATAAAAAGTGTAAAGTATCTGCATTTTGTGCTCGCAAATATGTAAAGTGTCATAAAGGGTTTCCGCACTTCATTTATGTAAGTCATGCCAGCTTTAGGAGATCTACCCATGATCTGTGGACCATGGGATTGTATAAAAAGAAAAGTCTTAAATGAGTCTAAGGTAGTTCAATTCATATTAGATTTGGTAACTAATGTTGATGTAATGGGTCAGTAAGAGCTAAGAGTGAAGAGTCTTAACATAGGAAAGAGGCTTTGCAGCTGTGTGTGTGCAGAGGCCTAGGGTAGAAGTCTGTAGTTGAGTGCACGGACTCCTGCAGTTGTGTGCGTAGGATAGTTAGAGTCAGTAAGGAAGATCTGAAGCATTAATAAAGAGGATTATTCCAGAATTACATGTGTTGATCTATTTACTTCTGTTATGAATGCATGCGATTATGTTATGAAGAATATTTGGTTTATGATTTAATTCTATATTGATGTGCGAATCTATATGTTTTAATTTGTTATATGAATGCAAGTAATAATATATGTTTACATGAAGAATATCTTAATGCATGTTGAAGTTATCATATACTTAATCCGATCAGGGTAAATACAGGGGTAAGGATAATTACAGAAGCACGTAAGTAGATAAGTCACCTATTTAGGGTCCATAAACGACGATCACAGACCTTCGCAAAGGTCTTGAAGTCGAATAATCGATAAGCTCTAAAGGGCTTATTGATCTACGTGAAGGCAAATTTAGGGCACAAAACGACATCACTACCATCCCTGGGTGTGTAAACTTGGTTCCTACATCCCCCCACACTGCTTCCGGTGAGAATTCAACCTGTGCTCTGCGGATTGATGCCGAAGGGCAAATTGTGTAGGGATTCATTGGCTTAGGGGACCCTAACCTAGGTTCAGCATTAATTAGCCCACGAAAGACGATCGCAGACCTTCGCAAAGGTCTCGAAGCCGAATAAGAGAAGCATATCGACAATCCCTAAAGGGCTTATCGATTTGCACGAAGGCAGAGTTAGGGAACAAAACAACACCACAACCATTCCTAGGCACAAAAACTTGGTTCTTGCATCCCCCCATACTGCTTCGGGTGAGATTTCAATCCGCACTCTGCGGATTGATGCCAAAAGGGCCAATAATGTAGGGATTTGCTTGGCTAATTAACGTTGAACCTAAGTTAGGGCCCCCCAAGCCAACAAATGGTTCTGTTGCTAGGATCAGGATCAGCATAAAGGGATGTGTGATGTCACATCACTAGAATCCAAATAAGAAGGAAATTGAAGACTAGTTGGATAGAAATATCCACGAATTCACGGTGCAAGAAAACAGAAATCTGTGATTGATGAAAGAATAGTGGTTGGACACAGCTCCCCCATGAAATTTCGCAATTTGGGAGGGAAACCAACCTTCCCTCTAGAAATTGTGCAATCTTGACTGGAAACCTATTGGGCTCCAGAATTGCGCAATTCTGCTAGTCAATCCTCACAAAGAAAATTGCGCAATTTTCCCCAGTAGGGCAAGACTTTTGTCCAAAAATAATGGTGTCATTTTTATTATGTGTGTGCTAGTATTTTCTCAGTTTCCAATCCATTTTTATTTGTGAAGGTTGCAGTGTGATTTATTTGATATTTTTCGTAGTAGATAAATTGTTAAAATAATTAACAATTAGAAAAATAAATTCCAGTTGTTGTAATAGGATTTCAATTTTGAAATTTTCCCATCAAATAATTGAGCTAACCCTAGCTTGGTGTTGCTTCAACTTAGGGGCTTGTTTGACGGTTCCATGCACCTTTGTCTTGTTGAAAATCATTATTGGGAACTCTTTCCTTATCGTTATGACCTTAGAAATAAGTAATAAAAATATCCCAAACAACTTTGATGTGTTCACACATGGATATGGTATAATGATGAAAGATGATGAACACAAGGCTAATTATGAAGTGAAACCTATATGAATATGGGTGAAATGATTGATGCATACTCTAGGAATGAGAATATTATGGAAAACGAGTGTGATGTGGATTATGCTAAGGTACAAAGCGATGAAATATGACTATAGAAAGGTGAAACACTAGGGGAACACCCACCATGTGATAAAGGACATAAAACAACAACGAACGAGATATGAATCCACCATGTAGCTACCAAGTGAAAGTAGTGACTAGAGCATCATGAGCAAGTGGAAGTAAGAAAGCAATCTCTCCAACAATGATCCTCTATGAGAAAAACGCCTCCATCAAACTAAAAGATACATGATAAACAACTAAAGAAATTGCCACCAATGGTACAAACATAATCAATCCATCAAATATGTTGACAACAGTGAAAGGGCATGAAACATTGGTCATGCTAAGTCATCCTCCATGAATGCCACCTCCTCTTAGGGTGGCCATGGTTAGATCAACCACAAAGGTAGCACCAAGGATAACATGTGCACCATGATTTGCAAATTGGCCCATAGAAAGTCCATAGGTGTCATTAAAATGGTCCTTGGACATCCCATTTAAAATATGATGTAACACTTTGAAAACAAAGAGAAGATTAGAGAAGTCAAGGAAGCATTATAGATATGTAGAAGAATATTTTGGGGAAGTTTATTAAGTAGTGATGAACAACAGTTTTGTAAGAGACGTTCGAGAAAACAGGGTATTCCATACAGGACGAACACCTTCAGTAACCAAACATACAACCAAATCACAGGTCATAACATTTGTATCTTTATGTGGTTAAAACCCTCTAAGAGGGAAATAGTCCATGGCCCTAGCCAACATGGCCACTTGAGGCAATTTTATTAATGAAAAATAAAATGTGTACAAGAGAGTTTTTGAAAATCAATCATCAACCATGACCGTCAAATCTATTTAAATAGAGATCATGGACCAGTTGGGTGTTAAACCACATATCAATAACTATTAGTATTGAGGAGAATATGGGTTGTTGGATTACTCTATGTCTAGAACATATCATGATTGTTGGATGACAATGCAACTATGCATACTAAATAAACACACTTTTACCTAATAAACACATTAGACAAACTTGAACTTAACTAACTCATAACTTTCTAAATATCCTAACATCTCGCTTTAAGAAAAACTTTGGTTTGGATTATAGAATTTACAAAAGTGACATAATAGGAGAAGGAAGGAGACATTAGAGCCTACCCCCCCTTAATGACAAATTCTTAAACTTATAACATAGATCCAAGTTTATAAAACTTTGATTATATAAGCAACTTTGTTCAAATCTTTGCAACTTGATCATTTGTAGGGAAAAAAGCACTTCAATAACTTGATCTTGAATGATCTTTCTAATGAAGTGCATTTGCAGCTCAATGTGTTTGCTTTGTTGATGCTGAATTGGATCTATGATGAGCTTGATGACACTTTGATTGTCACACCAAAGGGTGGTCAAATGTTGTTGTTGGAATCCAAACTTTGAAAGGATCTATTGAAGCCACAAGGCTTCTTGATTTGCATTAAGCACTGCTCGATACTCTGCTTATGTTGAAGAAAGAGCAATAGCCAGCAGCTTCTTACAAGCTCAAGTGACATGTATTGAACCAAGACTAAAACATAACTTATAGTGGATTTCTTATCATCAAGGTTGATAGCCCAATCAGAATCAGTGAAACGAACTAGCAAGGGAGTCCCGCCTAAATTGTAATGTATTCCAAATTGAAGTGTACCTTGGATATACCGAAGTATCATTTTTGCTGCTTTCCAATGAATTTTATGGGGTTTTTGCATATACTAGGGAACAAGACCAACAACAAAGGAAATATTAGGATGGATATGAGTCAAATATAAGAGGCTACCAACTAACTGACATTAAAAAGTGGCATCAACTTCGGGTGTTGTATAGGTGGCAACAAGTTTGACTCCATACTAGAAGGGGGAAGGGGTTGGTTTACAATCTTTCATGTGAAAACGATGAAGAAGGTCACATGCATAATTAGATTGGGAAAGAGAAATTACTTCCTTGCTTTTCAATGCTTAGAAGCTAAGAAAATAATGTAGATATCCTAAGTCAATCATTTCAAACTTCTTCTTAAGGTTTGATTTCACATGTGATAAAAGTTTAGGGTCACTACCAGTGAGGATAAAATCATCAACATAAACAACAAAGCTTATGAGATGGCTTCCTACTTTATTGGTGTAGACATTGGGATCAAAATGACATCTAGAGAAGTAAGTGTCAAAAAGAAGCTATCCATTTTTTCATATCAAGCTCGAGGAGCTTGCTGAAGACCATAGAGAGATTTCTTAATGCGATAAACAATGCTAGAGTCCCTCTAAGGATAGCTAGGAGGTTATTCCATTTATATCTCTTCTTGTAGATTTGTTGAAGCTCTAGGGAGATTTAGAAGGACTTTTACATGAGCTTGGTGTCTTAGCATGTAGGAGATGGTTGATTGCCTCTTTAGATGCTTTCTTGGTGGAGTAAGTGATTTATGACTTCTTTCCTAAGTCTATCTTAGGAAAAGTACAATAATTAAAGTCAATTAATTATTGTGGACAATTAAGCCAAAGTATTAAGGACAAATAATAAAATTATTTAAGTGACTTAGATATGATCTCAATTGTTGATCTCAAGTGAGGTGAGATCTAATCAAGACCATCAATCACTTAGGAGATTAGGGTTAGAGATTTGGCTTAATGAAGTTATAAAATAAGCCTAAGGGAGAGGTGAAGACGCACAAGTGGGGGAAGAAATTTTCTCTAGAGTGAGAGGCTTAGCTAGACTGAAGAGAAGGGAGGAAGAATGTAGGCAAATTTTGGGAGTATTTCAGGAGGTCAAGTTTAGGAAATCGAGAGGCTAAGTAGTTGAAGCATAAAAGAGGCAAAATTGTGGAGAGGTCAATTTATCTAGTGGGTTGATTTTTCTTCAGTACATAGGGGTTGTACGAGGAGGAAAGGAGGGTCTATTTGTTGGTGATGGAGGTCGAGTTTCTCCAAGGCTGAATTCTACGGGAAACCAATTTTCTGGTGGGTTGAATTTCTTGGGTTCAGTTTTCTAGTTGGGTCGAAGTTACAGGTACCAGCAGTGCCTATGTATTTTTCTCTGTGGGTCTATGCCCAATTTTTTTTAGGAATTTAATGAAGGAAAATTGTTATGGGTGTATATTTACTGTCATGATGTGATTTATCTCTTCGATTTTTATTTTTCCACCACAAATGTTTTATTTTAGAAGTTAAATACTAGTGATTTTATTTCCATAGCAATTCAAAATTTTATTTAATAGTTTTTTGGGAATAAAAATTGTTGAGGATAAATAAATCTGGATTGGTATTATAAATTTAATAAGATCCCCATGCAATAAGATATATTTAACATCCATACGAGGCAAAAAGGGCTACAACAAGGCAATTGGAATGTATTTTGGCCACAAGAGCAAAGGTTTCATTGCAATTAATTACTTCAACTTGAGAGAATCATTTAGCACTAAGTGAGCCTTATGTCTTTCAACACTTCCATGTGATGAATACTTAGTTCTATACACCCCTTCCTATAGATCTAACAATTTTATTCCTTTTGGAGGAGGGACAAGTTCCCAAGTATCGTTTTCCATCAAGGAACAATATTCTTCATTTATTAATATTTCCCAATTTGGATGGCCTAAATCTTTTGCAAATGTTTCCAAATCTCGAGTCTTTAAAACTTGAGCCAAAAGAGAGGAGGTTCGGTAAAATCATGAAAAGGTGCGACTTTGATATGTAGGATGATCGACAAGATCATCAACTACTTCTTGTGTTGAACAGAGCCATCGAGGAAGCTATGGTGTTGGTGCAGGTTCATGTTCAATGGACTCATATGGAGAAAGGTGAGCAGGTGGAGGTGAATTATACCCTTAATTAACCACTCGTAATTGTACCATTGTTCCCATACTTCACCCGGGAGGTCATCCTTTCCCCTAGTCTAGTGTGACCTCCCATGAGGCCTTTTCTTTCCATTGTTCATGAGTGGCATGTATAGGAGGAACTGATTGAAATAGTGTACCCAAGGTAATCCATACTTTCCATTTTCCATCTATCCTTGATATTCATTTCCATTCTTTGGGTTGATTGTCATCTTTTATTAGTACTGGCACCCTATATCCACATCATTGAGTTAGCAACAAAAACTTTTCCTTAAGAGGTTGATGCAACAGAAAGAAAGATAAAAGCATATATGGCCACAACTAAATGAAAATGAAAAATGAAAAATATGGTTTGAACCAGTAATATGTGTGTGGGAAAAAGCCTACCCTAAGCTCTACCTCTGTCATTAGCCATCACCTAGTTCCTAAGAATCTCATGCTCTATCTAAATCAAAGGAACATATAATGTCCCAACCTTAATGAGAAATAAACCACCATGTTTTTAAGGGGTATTTGAAAAGCATAAAGCAAGTTGGTCACCCAAGTTATGCAAGAAGAAAAATAAGTAAAATTCACACCAACAATGTGGAAAAATGGGTCGAGGAAAGGGGAAACTGAGGCCACCACTATTGTTTCCCCTTATAATCATTATACTCAATATGTTGGACCCCCTTCAACTGGTACCATGGCTATGGCATTTTCCTTAAAACCTTGCCCTCCCCATGATCACACATGCACATATGGATTGATGGGCTTGCCTCAGAATTGTCTATCCCCTTGGGGGATAGAAACACCTAATAGCTAATTTTTTGATCATGCCTAACACAAGTGTGGTAACTTACTTACGAATCATTACCTAGAAATACATTTGAAGGCAAGGTTTATGTGAAGTATTTTTGTGCCCCTAGCATTAAAGGTGGTCTGCAATGATACTTTAATGGTTTCTTTATCTAATGATGTTGGTCTCACTTGATCAGAGGGTATGTTTTTGGTCGTTTCTCACAAATATGTTGTATGCCCCTTGAGGGAGGGTTGCAACCTTTCCAACACATTGAAGAGGACTTTTAGCCTAGATATAAGTGTATTTATGACGTTGTAGTCACAATGTTTCCCCTTTAGAGATCAACATTGGACCTTTAGGAGCCTTCACATAGATGCATGTTCACTTTTACACCTCTAGATGCTGAGACATTAATCCAAGAAGTTAGGACATTGGATTGATTGATAATTTTCCCCATAGGACGTAGGATGACCCTAAGTTGGCCTTACACCTACTTGATGGATGTTGCTTGTTCCTGAGCTCAGATGATGATGAGACACTTGAGATAGCTTGGGAGGGTTGGAACACTCCCTCTTGATGCTAACTTCCATTTTCTATGGTTTCCATGCCATGTCACCCATGCAAACACTAGGGAGGTGATGCAAGGCTTCTTAATGATGATGTCTTAGATGAGGAGATGTACTTGGAGATGCACCTGTTCACTTTGTTGAGGTATCCTAGAATGATGAGCACTGTTAGAGCTAATTTGTCACCTTACTCAATGGACATGTGCATTTATGGGGGATGATGTCATGTTGGACAGGTAACTATCCAAACTTGTGAGGAAGTAATGGCATTTTATTATGATTTATCATTTTGTAAGGTTATCTATAGGTTAGCGTGTGACCTATTAGCCTTGTTGAATACTTTGAGCAAACTTTTAGGGATTTTACTTGTAAATTAAGGAAAATTTACATTTTTACCCTCATATAAATAGAAGAGAGTAAATTTCCTTTGAATCATTGTCACACACATTCATCACTCTTCTTTTGAAGGAGTGTGCACTAGTGTTTCTCTTATTTCTCTTGGATGCAATGGCTAAGTAGAATGCAAGTTGTCTCAGGGAGGATATGTTTTTCATAGAGGGTTTATTATGGACTAGTGAAGTGATTATTGCTTGAATGGTGTAAGTTTAATTCTATTTTCTTCCATTTTGCACGAAACTTCAAAAATTTGGGTTTGTTACATGTCATATTAAAAAGTGCAATATATTTTATGGAAATTTTTTTCTATGTATTTATGCAAAAATTGTCATCAAGAATCCATCAAAGGAACTAGTTTTCTTACATCCTTTGACCTTAAATATTCTAAGAAAAATGGCTAGGGTTTCTAAGTGAAGAAAATTGTATTCCACCCCTATATTCAAGGTCCTTCTATCTTGACCTCCCCCTAATTGACTCCATTTCTCAATTTATTGAAGGCACTATTACCCATCAAAAATCGGGTAACCCACAGGAGAATTGCTTTCTCCTATTTGGACAACCATCCAACTAGCTAGTAGCCATATATGATCAACACATAAAATTATGGTAGGATCCTCTACTTCTTTCTCCAGTCAGCTTTTCTCTCACCCAAAATTCCTCCTTGAAACAGGGTGGGTCATTCATCGATAGGTACGTTAACCATTTTTTCAATCATGTGGTTTCACTTAAGGTTATGGTCACAATAAAATGGATCAAGTGGAAAATTGGATAATAGACTAATTTCGACTATATTTTTGTTCCCTCACTTCACTTGGGATGTTAGTCTTTGACTCTAGTCCAATCAAGCCTCCTTTGAGGACTTAGGGTTTAGAAAGGGCACCACTGGGGAAACATTGATTGATGTAACATGTCTAAGGTAATCCATATTTACCACTTTCCATCTTTCTCCATTCTTAGGACTGGTGGTCATTGGTCATTGGGATTGGTATCCTTCATCCTCATCCTTGAGTCTAGGTGTAGAAATTTATCCCTGGAGGTTAATGTGACTAAAAGAAAGATAAAATCATAAAATACCACAATGAAAGAAAAATGTAAAATGTAAAATATGGCTGGGACATTTATTTAACATGTGGGCCAAAAGCCTAGCATGAGCTCTACTCCCCTCATTAGATATCACCCAATTCCTCAAGCATTAAATGCTTCAATTAAAAAAAAGTAACTCTTGTATGTCCCAACCATAATGAACGATAAAATGACTCATCATAAAGGGGTACTGGAAAATATCAAAAGTAAGCTTGGGCTCCTAAGTTATGCATCGAAATAACAACAAATCATAAAAAGTAAAGGGCACACCAAAGAGGTGGAAAGAGCAGTTCAAGGAAAAGGGAAACTCATGCCTCCACGATTGGTCTCTCCTTACATCTATGCACTCAAGATATTGGACCCCCATTAGTTGCATAGTAATAAAACCCTCAGAGCTCCTGCACCGATTTTCCCGCATTGGGTTTTTCCATGGACATTTGTCCAAAAATAACTGTGTCATTGTGTTATGTATTTTTCCTATTTAGTTTCTTGTTTCGGCATATTATTTTAAATAGTGAATGCTATAGTTGTATTTACTTCGATATTTACCATAGAACACGGTAAACAACTTGTATGGTTTAACAAGTAGGAGAAGTAACATCAGTTTATTGCAATAGGGATTTTGGGTTTAGGAATTTTCACATGGTATCAGAGCTATAGGTGAATCAATAAGAATAAATCCGGAAGACCCAGTTCCGAAGGAAGGCGAGAATTCAAAATTCTTGCAAAGGCATCAATTCGAATCTTGAGAGGGTTTGTGCAGTTAGCCCAAGAGGGCAATATTTTCGTGGTAAATCTCTCTCTGAGTGAGTCAATAGAGAGGTAATATTTCTAGATCGATATTTGTCAGTGGAAGAGGGAGAAACACATCAAAAGCTTCAGTGAAGAGGTTTTCTGGTGGGATGCAGTTTTCTATAGGCAGTTGTTGGGAATAAAGACGTCAGAGGGAAGAGAGAGACATGGTTGAGGGAATTATTCCTTAGAGGACTTCCATCCAAGGAGTCTAAATTCTCACTGGCTGAGCAGCAATAAAGAGGGGAAAATCTATAAGCTCCACAAGGGAGTGCATAGGCTAGTCTAGTGTTACGTAGAGGAGAGAGGACACCATTCGACTTTCTACTTGGCAGAGATGGTAGCCAGTGGATTGAGAGATCAAGATAGGTTGGATGGGGCATCCAATAATGTGATCTGGAAGGTAGGGATGACATGCCTTCTAGATCAGAATTTTCTCAAGGCCTACATTGACAATGTGGTGGATGTGACCGCGAATCCAAATCCGCTTAAGAAGTACAAAGGAGAAATGGAAAAGGAAAAGAGAATGATCCTCGATGGAGTAAAGGATCATGTGGTCTATCACATCGCTAGCAGAGGGATTACTAAGGAGATTGTGGGATGTGTTGTCTACACTATATCAAGGATCTTCTAAGTAGTAGAAGATGTACCTTGAGCCAAAGATGAGATCCATACAGATGCAGAAGGGAAAACACATAGATTTGTTCCTCACGAAGATTTAGGAGACTTGTGATGAGTTATCAACTGTGGGGTCTACACCTCAAGGGTTTAAGATGGTGTGAATAGCCCTTAATTTAGTGGTAGGGTGACCTTGCCAAATTGGGATGAGATGTGGGAAGCTCTCAAACAAGAAGAGCTAACGAGGGACTTGGGCAAGTGTAAACTTGGCGAAAGCAATAGCAGTGGGTCAAAGCCCAAGGAGGAGGAAGAGAATGCATCCCTCGCATCCAAGGGACAAAAGGAGTAGCGAAGGTGGAAGAAGGACATCTCGAATATTAAATGCTTCATGTGTGGTGAAATAGGTCATTACAGAACACAATGTCCTCTCAGGAAGAAGGAAAAAGATGAGAAGCATGATCTGAAGACTACTCCTACAAATATCGAAGAGGAGGAGTTTTCCATGACAGCCGAGATACCTCTAGAAGAAAGGTGGGCTGATTTAGAGTTGTAGTTAGAAAGAGCTACAGATGGGCAGGATCCTAGAGGAGCCCCACCTCTCGGATCAATTCCTTGCTACAGGAGCCCAAATCAGTAGTAGCATGATGGACCAGTGATAGCTGGTGTAGAGGGTTGCTAGAGTGATAGTTGCATAGGCTAGTAACTCCATAGACTAAGCAGTGTAGAGCAAGGTTGACAGCAGTGCAGATGGCACCGACCAGAGGTCAGCAGCAGCATAGAGGTTTTGGAGGGTCAGCACAGAGACTAGAAGTAGTCAGACTCCAGTAGCGAGATGCATCATACAGAACACCACTTCAGTTATTTGGGATGCTTTTTTGTTCTTGATGCAGTAGCAATAACAGTTGGAGAAGGTTTCAGTGTAAGGGAAGTTGGTAGTGGCAGTGCCAACACCAGCACGGATGCAGAAATTTAGAGGAAGTTTTAGTACGGATGCAGTGTTGATAGTGGTAGGGTCAGCAATAGTACAGATACATCGTTTACACAATAGGTGGTGGGAAATGATGTCATACAACAGTAGCACAGAAGGAGATGTTACATAACAGAGTGATGCTTCAATAGGTTGCATTGTTAGAGCACATTCCTCGCTAAGAGGGAGTGTTGATTTCTGGTAGCATTGAATGTGCTCTAAGTCTCAAACTTTGCAGGGAGGCTTAGGCACATGTATTCCAAAGAAGCCAGAAATCATTTTGGGAAATTCTATACAAAGACAGTTTTATTCAAATAATTAATTATTTTTAATGGGTCCCTGGTTATAAACTTAGGAAATTAAAATAATCAATGGGTATTAATCTAACTGTGGGTATAACTTCTAGAAGAATATGAGGATCAAGAAAAAATGATCATAGCCATTGATTAGCTTCTAATCTGGGCCATTGAATGTCCATGAGACTATTATTTAAGGAGGCTTGAGATTCATTTGGAAAACACACAGAGTGTTATCACCAAAAAATTGATCATCTAACCTAATTTACTAGATGGATCGAAGTACACCATGTAAAGCCAATTTCACTATAGTAAAATTGCTTTCATTGTGATAAATTACTTAATTAACCAACTTTGTTAACTAATTTACAGTTAAACCCATGAAGAATAATTAGATAAACAACTATTTATTTGATTTTATTCTAGGAATAATTAATTAAACCATTGTTCAATTATTATTCCTTGTCATATTTGACCCAATTATGAAAAATAAACAGATAAATCATTAATTATATTATTTTTCTATAAGAATAATTAATTAATCACTAATTAATTATTATTCGTTGTCAAATTTGACTAAATCCCTTAGGAATAATTAAAATAAATATTATTTTCTTATTATTCCTTAACTGATTTCTTGAGATGATAAATAAATCATTATATTATATATTATTTCTAAATAAAAAGTTTAAATACTTTTTCCCTCCAAACAAATATAATAAAATATTCCAAGTGGTTATTCCAATAATGGGGTTAATAATATTTTATTATTGCTCATTATTCGAGGATAACTCAATAATTTGTTATAACTAGAAGGGTTTTCCATTCATTATTCACTTTTGATTAATTTCGTTGTTGCACTCATTGTTGTAACTTTGATTATTTTCATTGTCGCACACCATATTTTTGTTGGGTTTACACATTATATAGGAGAGAGACTCTACACAAGCTGAAGACATTTGAGGATAGCCAAGAACCCATCCCATAGAGGGGGACTGGTAACATTTATTTGTTCCCTTTATAGGTGTTATAATAAAACTATTCTTTGTATATTTGGTTTACATTGGATGATTGGAGTTATTACTATTTCTTTTTTATGTTTAACTATGATTGTGGCATAGATCATAATTTTGGCAGGTTTTGTTTCTATCATTTGTTGCATATCTATAATGTTTAGCAGCCATTTATATTGTTGAGATTGTTTGTCATCCACAATCTTAAGTGGGTTCTTTTCATACATCTTTGAGAATAAAACAACACAACACAATTGGTGACTCCGCTGGGGAATTTTTTTATTGTTGCCAATCACAAAATTGGTAACTCCAATGGGTTTATACTTCAGATCCAGAAACCTGTGTGACCTTCGGTTTTCAGCTAACGATTTCTTATTTTTTTAGTCTCTTAATGTTTCCTAGCTTTTTAACCCTAGATCTATTAAATTTTTTACTTTCGCAAGCTTTCTGGTCTTTTCTACAGGTCAAAAAAACCAGTCGTGATAGAGATGACAATCTTTTCCAAGACTTACCGACCGAGGATCAAGGAGGAGAAATCACAATTTTTATACCAAAAAGTTCGATCTAGAGGCCAGAGCACACCTTTCAATCCAAAAAGTGTGATCTCACCTAAAAACAGGTCAGTACCTGCGATTTTAGGGTTTCTAGGTTTTTGTCAAATATGTTTTTGGGTTTTGCAAAGAGTTGTCTGTTGGGTTGTTTGACCTCTATCTCATCCCGCTTAGGCCTTGATCTACTCTGATTTACTTTTCAAGGTGGAATTTATCCCCCCTAGGGCTTCTAGTACGCTTCCATCTTTATAGGAGGAGTTTAGCTAAGTGAGTAGTCTAAGTTTCTACAACACTTTTAGCCATATTTTCCAGATTTGTACCCTTCTGTTTTCGGTATGTAAAGATAGGTTGTCACCATCCATAGTTTCATATTTAAACTTGTTTGTCCATTGGCCTTAGGGTCCCATCGGTTTCCCTAGGTGTTTCACCCACCTCCCTATTTCTTTGCAACAATCTTCCTCTCTAGCTTTTTGTTGTTGCTACACCACTTTCTAGTAGCCTAGTGTCATTGGATCCTAGTCACACCCACAATTAGATATATTGACCTTTTTAGTGTGTTTTCCGTCAATTTAGCCACCAACCAGCACAGTGTTTGAAAACCTAGTTTGTGTGGGGTTTAGTTAATTGTTTTGATGTTCATTTTTTGTTGTTAATTTCAGTTCATTTTCAACAATATTTTTTCTTTTTGACAAACACGATCTAGGCTTAATCAATAAATACACTTGCACACACAATCACACCTTAGGCGAAGGGCTCTTAGTTTACACCGCTAAGCCAAGACTTAACATAAGAAATTTATCTCCCCACATCGAGACAAAGGAATATTTTTGATCTCCCTTGACCATTTCCATGTCGCGTGTGTCATTCCACCATTGCACCACCAAGGCGTTCGTCGCAGAGATTATTAGGCCTTCACCCCCAGTTTCCTCTAGGGCATATAACCCCTCCCCATCGAGTTCGAGTTCATAGCCCTCTGAGTCCCCATAATGACTCTTCTCCTGGTTCATCTTATTCCTCGTCTGATTCCGAGCCTCCTTCCACACATATCTTCACCATGTCTAGACCCACAACTAGTGTAGGAACCCAACCTGGTTTTGGCTCTGCTTCTAACCTGGTGGTCACATCAAGCGGAACAGTCTCAGGAATTGTTTTGGTAGCCCCCATCCTCCCCTTTATGTCTAGGTTAAGTCTACTGGATTTTAACCAGTGGATAAACAACCCCATACACCACAATGTTGGTTGGCCTTCTATGTTGACTAAGCATCCCTCAGACATCCAAAAGTTTCAGGGTAATGATGGAGAGGATCATCTCTGATCCTTCCACATGTGGTATTCGTCCAACTCCATTACCAATGAATCCATTCATCTTTGCCTATTCCAATGCATGCTCACTGGAGACGCTGCAAAATGATATGTAGACTAGCCCAGCGCATCTCATTCCATTTTCATGATGCTTGCTAAAGCATTCCTCTCATAATTCTAGTTACCTCTATGGTATGACACAGGTACAGAGTTATTGACCTCATTTCATCATTCCTCTACCACTCACCTTTCCGGCCATGTTCAAGAGTGGTTTCGAAGGAAGAGCACATGTTGTGCCCATCCCTTCAAAGACCGTGTCTACCTAGATTGGTTTCTTAGGAGCCTTTTAGCACCCATTGGAAAATATGTTGTGTCCCATTTTCCTCAGACCGAGGAAGAAGCTCTCCAAACCACTCTAATATATGACCTGATTTATGTGCAATCTGGTTATGTCTATACCATCATTCTAGACCTCCCTCATCCTGGAAGTGCTAATGCATCAATGGCATCTCACGCTACTGACTGTATCATTGGAACCCTTTCACTCCCTTTGCCATATACTCATAAAAGTTATAACTATTTGTAGGGGGGCACTAGTTCCTCCAACCCTCATGCCCCTCCTGCTAGCAACATGTTTTCAGGACCCCAACCTGTCTACCAAACTATTTCTCCTCCTTATGCACAATCGAGCTCTCCAGCCCCTCAAGCATTAGCGTTATAGCCTCCCATGCATCCTCAACCCCAGCAGCCACAACCCCCTCAAGGTCAAGTGTTTGCACAATAGAGTGCAACCAATCCCAAAAATTAGAAGAAAAAGAATAAAGGGAAAGGTACCAAGGGTAACTAGGGTAATCAAGGCAATCAAACTAGTGAACCCTAGGGGAGCTAGCCTAACACCAACAACCAGCAATAGGGCAGTCAGCCCAAGTAGAACAAGGTTATTTGTACGAACAAGCCTTGTGCATGTTGTGGTGTACATGGCCAGTATACACATGAGTGTCCTCTCTTACCCTAGATGCGCCAAATGTGGGAAGCTCAAGCAGCTTCAAGAGGTCAAAAATCGCCTCAGAATCCTACGCCATCTCAACCGACAATGCTTACAAATCCTTTCCCTCAGCAAGGATTTGTTGTTACGCTACCTCAGCTAGGTCAAGTAGCCCATCATCCCCAACCTTCTGGTCCTATCGAATACAAGATCCTTATGATGAACTCTGATGAGATTAATCCATCTGATATCAACTTGCAAACAAGGTCACATCAACACAACAAGCCATCGAATTTGTCTACCACCGAGTCCAAAACCAAAGCATCCATTGAGCCTCTTATGACACCAAATGATTTGTTACAAATCCCTTAACCTAAATTTGAGGCAATTCCCAAGATCCCAAAGGAACCATTACGCTGTAACGTGGCTTCTGACCGAGTTGCCCATACATACAGTATAGTAGATAACTTGGCGCAATCACCTACTTTCATGTTGACACTAGAAGTATTATAGTTATGCCCATCTCAAAAGAAATCTATACTAACTACCTTGGGTGTAGTAGATCCTTCTAAAGATCTTTTGATTGTCTTTCCTATTGATACATTAGAACATCCTCCATTTCCTTGATCTGTTGCTTTCCAAATACCAATTCCAGTTCGTAATGCCATTATCTCTCAATGAATTATTCACGAAGGTACATCCACCTGTGTGATGTTCGCTATCGTCTGGAAACAACTTATGTCACCGGAGTTGTCCCCCTCCACCATGACTTTGTGTAATTGGGAAGGACACTCCTCCCAGCCCCTCGGCATGTACCACAACTGTCCAGTGACTCTTGCAGGCAAGACTGTCCATGTCGACATCAAGGTTATTGATGCCCCTTTGGATTACAACATTCTTTTAGGTCGTAGTTACACATATGCCATGTCATCCATCCCATCTGTAGTTTTCCGCAAGATGTTCTTCCCCCATGAAGGGTATATTGTTACCATCGATCAGTTGACTTACTACGAGTCAACATATGTGACCTCCTCCAAGTCAATTATATCATCAGTCTTAGATAAGTAGTCCTCAACTCCTCTCACCAATGTTTCACCCAAAGTCTATAAATATTCCTCATTGTTGGGTGCTTTCCCTGGTCCTCCCCCTCTCATCTTAGAGCCTAACTCTATGAGATTTTGCATGTTACAAGCATCACGGGCCACTCTTAAGTAGTCTGGTACATCCAATCAATAGCCAACTCCTCAGCACCTTGTTGTTGCCATTCTAGCTAAGCCCTCTAGATCCACCCCCTAGGACCTCCTCCGTTTGTGGGTTCCACTCCTATGTTTCCACTAGGAACTGTTCCTCCGGGTCTCAACCATCCAGGAGCTATTCCACCGGGACATTGCCCTACAGGCCAGATACCTTTCTTATTCCCCCCTTTGGGAGTTTTTTTGTCCCTGTCAAGGCTTCACTGGTCCTTCCTAATATGACTCTATGGATCCCAGTATGGCACATTGATCCCCTTACAAGCATTCTGCTTGGTCAGCTAAGACCTTATCATGCTTTGACCTCGGTTCAACTGGTCTACTACTTCAGTTCCATCCCAACCTCAATAGGAACCCACTCCTATTGTGAAAGCATCCAGAAAGGGGGGAAAATCCAAGAGGAAAGAACCTAAGGACAAGGCTCTGTAAGCACCTCCAGCCCCTAAGGCCCCAAAGCCATCACCTCCATGTGCTTTTTGTAAAGTTGTTAGGCACACCACCAATAATTATCCTGAACTTCCTTAACTCAAACCTTTAGTTCATGAAATGTTCCTTGAGTTAAATATCCCTAAGTTTCATGTTAACTTGTCAGGTCCACCCAAGAAACTCAAAATGTTGCACACAAGTCACCGTTGTGCCTTGTGTGATCATCATGGCCATTATTCCCATTGTTTCCCTCATCTTGATGGATTTCGCAATTTCCTTGAGGCACTTCACGAATACAAGGCCACTCGTAGTGGAAACCCTACTCCTCTAACCATGGATTCTAGTACCCCTATTCAACCAGAATAGGGGGACTCTGGTCCCACCTGTTAGCCTCGCTGACACTAGGCCCAAAATTGGATCCATATATGCTCATAAAGTTTCCAAATTTGCTTAAAATCATCCCATGGGATCCAAAAATGCTCTTGAAATCTTTAGCATTTGCTAAAAATAATCCGAAGGTCAAAATGGGTGCAAGAGGAGAGCCCTTGGAAGGGTGGAAATACTCTATCGGGAGGCAAAAATGCTTGAAAACCATGAAAAACCCACAATCACAGGCTTAAACAGTGAAAGAACAGTAGCTGTTAGATCTGGCCAATCAACGGCCCAGATCTAAGCAGCTAATCACAATCAACCAAGCAGAGAGGACAACTTAAGGTTGGGCACAAGACACTGCCTATTAGCGATCATCGATGATCGGATCGGCGAGTTGCATCGATGGAGGCATATCGGAAATTACAATATGGAATGAGCGATTGCAATTGGCGATTAAATGTGGACAATCGATCACGTGCATAGATCAACAGTCAACATCGCATCGACAGATCACAATCGAGGAAACCAAGGGGTGGAGCCTTTACACCCTCATGTGTGTGATGCAATGATACGAACTCGACGATATTATAAACAATATTTAATAACATTTGAGGTCCGTTGGCAAGCCATGCTTTAATGCATTTTAATGTATTTCGTTATTTAACGAAATACAAAGGAGCGGCATGATTGCAATGAAGCCCGAACCCAAAAGGGTTCGAGAATGAAAATGTATAATTTTTCAAGTCTGCTAGAACCAATTTTTAATGATTCTCAATGTTTTAATGCATTTTTGAAGCACAAAAGAAATCACAAAAATGGTAGGATTTCGGGGGAGCCAAAGGCGATAAGTGGTTTAGGCCAAACTCTGCCTGATGCCATACAGTGGTCGCCACGTATCCAGGATGAGGAGAGAGAAAATCGCCCTCATTGGGTGATTAACTCCAGTACAAAAGAGGCTCCCATAATGGATCACCAACATTGGATCTAGGACTCCCAGATCAATGGTGGAGATGTGTTATCACTGCAAGGGTGGACCCGAGAGGCGAATAAGCCATATCTAAGGATTTTTTAAGTTTGAAAAGGACAAATATGGGTGGGTTTCCACAATGTTGTTGTGTTTTTTTGCGTTTAATAGAAAAACAGTCATTCTAAATATTTAAAGGGAAAATAGAGGCCCGATAGCCTTCCATCCCAGCATAGCTTGACCTAAACAGAAATAGTCATGGAGCACGTGCAGCTAGCCCGAAACAGAATCGGCCATGAGGCATCAATAGCATAGCTTATCCAAAACCAACAAACATTATGGGGCATCTCTAGCATGAGAGAGCTCCCAGACAACGTAGAAAATTATCCAAAATATCTAAATTCAGTTATTCTTCTATCAAAAGAAGAAACCTCTGAGCCATGCTTGCCTAGTCATAGATCAAACAGTTAAACAAGGCAGAGGGATAGATTAAGACCTCTCAAGCCTCAAAAGAATTAGCATCATTATAAAGAGCTATAAATAGCTTAAAACAAAATGTAATAGAGTTTCAACTTCTGGATATTGTTCCTCCTTTGTTCCTTCAAGCTTCTCATCTACATTATAGCAATATAAGCTTCTTTTGCTATTATATGTTCAATGTCCATTTTCTCTTCTATTCTATGCTTGCACTTGAATAGGTTATTCAAGTTTTTTGTAGTGTCTAATGCCATATAACTATCATCTTATCTTTGCATTGATAAATTAGACTTACAAGTCTCATTTACTTCCTGTAGCTAGCCATTCATATGTGTCGATATATGTAATCTGTTGGTACAGTCAGTATTCTCCATCTATCCATTAAATCTATAAATTATTGAGCATTAGTGGTTTAAAGCCTTGTACTGTTGAGGATGTTCATGCATGTCTTGAGTGAGAATAGAGCTTAAATGATTATCTGACTTGATCCAAACCATTATCAATTCCAATAGTTCTGAGAACAATATTGAAGATTGTTATGAAACCAGCTCAAGAAAGATAGAAAAGATAGATCAACGCCTTAGAATTCAGCCTCTTCAAGGGGGCAACCTCCTTTACATTGCATAAATGAACAATTCTTGGATGATTCAAATGACAAAACCTCCTTTCTATATATA